>WNNJ02001496.1:0-89715 GCA_012934845.2 Pomphorhynchus laevis | reverse complement strand
ATAATAAAAAGTATTCTTTGTATTAGAATAAAAAACACTAGAAAAAACACTATTTTGTTTATAAATAATAAAAGTATTCTTTGTATTAGAATAAAAACACTAGAAAAAAACACTATTTTGTTTATAAATAATAAAAAGTATTCTTTGTATTAGAATAAAAAACACTAGAAAAAAACACTATTTTGTTTATAAATAATAAAAAGTATTCTTTGTATTAGAATAAAAAACACTAGAAAAAACACTATTTTGTTTATAAATAATAAAAAGTATTATTTGTATTAGAATAAAAAACACTAGAAAAAACACTATTTTGTTTATAAATAAAAAAAGTATTCTTTGTATTAGAATAAAAAACACTAGAAAAAACACTATTTTGTTTATAAATAATGAAAAGTATTCTTTGTATTAGAATAAAAAACACTAGAAAAAACACTATTTTGTTTATAAATAATAAAAAGTATTCTTTGTATTAGAATAAAAAACACTAGAAAAAACACTTTTTTGTTTATAAATAATAAAAAGTATTCTTTGTATTAGAATAAAAACACTAGAAAAAAACACTATTTTGTTTATAAATAATGAAAAGTATTCTTTGTATTAGAATAAAAACACTAGAAAAAACACTATTTTGTTTATAAATAATAAAAAGTATTCTTTGTATTAGAATAAAAAACACTAGAAAAAAAACACTATTTTGTTTATAAATAATAAAAGTATTCTTTGTATTAGAATAAAAAACACTAGAAAAAACACTATTTTGTTTATAAATAATAAAAAGTATTCTTTGTATTAGAATAAAAAACACTAGAAAAAAAAACACTATTTTGTTTATAAATAATAAAAAGTATTCTTTGTATTAGAATAAAAACACTAGAAAAAACACTATTTTGTTTATAAATAATAAAAAGTATTCTTTGTATTAGAATAAAAAACACTAGAAAAAACACTATTTTGTTTATAAATAATAAAAAGTATTCTTTGTATTAGAATAAAAAACACTAGAAAAAAACACTATTTTGTTTATAAATAATAAAAAGTATTCTTTGTATTAGAATAAAAAACACTAGAAAAAAAAACACTTTTTTGTTTATAAATAATAAAAAGTATTCGTTATATTAGAATAAAAAACACTAGAAAAAACACTATTTTGTTTATAAATAATGAAAAAGTATTCTTTGTATTAGAATAGAAACCACTAGAAAAAACACTATTTTGTTTATAAATAATGAAAAGTATTCTTTGTATTAGAATAAAAAACACTAGAAAAAAAACACTATTTTGTTTATAAATAATAAAAAGTATTCTTTGTATTAGAATAAAAAACACTAGAAAAAAACACTATTTTGTTTATAAATAATAAAAAGTATTCTTTGTATTAGAATAAAAAACACTAGAAAAAAAACACTATTTTGTTTATAAATAATAAAAAGTATTCTTTGTATTAGAATAAAAAACACTAGAAAAAAAAACACTATTTTGTTTATAAATAATAAAAAGTATTCTTTGTATTAGAATAAAAAACACTAGAAAAAAACACTATTTTGTTTATAAATAATAAAAAGTATTCTTTGTATTAGAATAAAAAACACTAGAAAAAAAAACACTATTTTGTTTATAAATAATAAAAAGTATTCTTTGTATTAGAATAAAAAACACTAGAAAAAAAAACACTTTTTTGTTTATAAATAATAAAAAGTATTCTTTGTATTAGAATAAAAAACACTAGAAAAAAAACACTATTTTGTTTATAAATAATAAAAAGTATTATTTGTATTAGAATAAAAAACACTAGAAAAAAACACTATTTTGTTTATAAATAATAAAAAGTATTCTTTGTATTAGAATAAAAAACACTAGAAAAAACACTATTTTGTTTATAAATAATAAAAAGTATTCTTTGTATTAGAATAAAAAACACTAGAAAAAAACACTATTTTGTTTATAAATAATAAAAAGTATTCTTTGTATTAGAATAAAAAACACTAGAAAAAACACTTTTTTGTTTATAAATAATAAAAAGTATTCTTTGTATTAGAATAAAAAACACTAGAAAAAACACTATTTTGTTTATAAATAATAAAAAGTATTCTTTGTATTAGAATAAAAACACTAGAAAAAAAACACTATTTTGTTTATAAGTAATGAAAAGTATTCGTTGTATTAAAATAAAAAACACTAGAAAAAAACACTATTTGTTTTATAAATAATAAAAAGTATTCTTTATATTAGAATAGAAAACTACAAAAAACAGTATTTTGTTTATAAATAATGAAAAGTATTCTTTGTATTAGAATAAAAAACACTAGAAAAAAAACACTATTTTGTTTGTAAATAATAAAAAGTATTCTTTGTATTAGAATAATAAAACACTAGAAAAATCACTTTTTTGTTTTAACAATAAAAAGTATTCTTTGTATTAGAATAAAAACATTAGAAAAAAACACTATTTTGTTTATAAATAATAAAAAGTATTCTTTGTATTAGAATAAAATACACTAGAAAAAAACACTATTTTGTTTCTAAATAATAAAAAGTATTATTTGTATTAAAATAAAAAACACTAGAAAAAACACTATTTTGTTTATAAATAACAAAAAGTATTCTTTGTATTAGAATAAAAAACACTAGAAAAAAAAACACTATTTTGTTTATAAATAATGAAAAGTATTCTTTGTATTAGAATAAAAAACCCTAGAAAAAACACTATTTTGTTTATAAATAATAAAAAGTATTCGTTATATTGGAATAAAAAATACTAGAAAAAACACTTCTTTGTTTATAAATAAAAAAAAGGATTCTTTGTGTTAGAATAAAAAACACTAGAAAAAAAACACTATTTTGTTTATAAATAATTAAAAGTATTCTTTGTCTTAGAATAGAAAACACTAGAAAAAAAACTATTTTGTTTATAAATAATAAAAAGTATTCTTTGTATTAGAATAAAAAACACTAGAAAAAAACACTATTTTGTTATAAATTATAAAAAGTATTATTTGTATTAAAATAAAAAACACTAGAAAAAACACTATTTTGTTTATAAATAATAAAAAGTATTCTTTGTATTAGAATAAAAAACACTAGAAAAAAAACACTATTTTGTTTATAAATAATAAAAAGTATTCTTTGTATTAGAATAAAAAACACTAGAAAAAAACACTATTTTGTTTATAAATAACAAAATGTATTCTTTGTATTTGAATAAAAACACTAGAAAAAACACTATTTTGTTTATAAATAATAAAATGTATTCGGTTTATTAGAATAAAAAAAACTAGAAAAAAACACTTTTTTGTTTATAAATAATAAAAAGTATTCTTTGTGTTAGAATAAAAAACACTAGAAAAAAACACTATTTTGTTTATAAATAATAAAACGTATTCTTTGTATTAGAAAAAAACACTATTTTGTTTATAAATAATAAAAAGTATTCTTTATATTAGAATAAAAACACTAGAAAAAAAACACTATTTTGTTTATAAATAATAAAAAGTATTCTTTGTATTAGAATAAAAACACTAGAAAAAAACACTATTTTGTTTATAAATAATAAAAAGTATTCGGTTTATTAGAATAAAAAAAACTAGAAAAAACACTTTTTTGTTTATAAAAAAAAATTTTTTCTTTGTGTTAGAATAAAAAACACTAGAAAAAAAACACTATTTTGTTTATAAATAATAAAAAGTATTCTTTGTATTAGAAAAAAACACTATTTTGTTTATAAATAATAAAAAGTATTCTTTATATTAGAATAAAAACACTAGAATAAAAAACACTATTTTGTTTATAAATAATAAAAAGTATTCTTTGTATTAGAATAAAATACACTAGAAAAAAACACTATTTTGTATATAAATAAAAAAAGTATTCTTTGTATTAGAATAAAAAACACTAGAAAAAAAACACTATTTTGTTTATAAATAATAAAAAGTATTCTTTTTATTAGAATAAAAACACTAGAAAAAAAACTATTTTGTTTATAAATAATAAAAAGTATTCTTTGTGTTAGAGTAAAAATCACTAGAAAAAAACACTGTTTTGTTAATAAATAATAAAAAGTATTTTTTGTATTAGAATTAAAAACACTAGAAAAAACACTATTTTGTTTATAAATAATAAAAAGTATTCTTTGTATTAGAACAAAAAACACTAGAAAAAAACACTATTTTGTTTATAAATAATAAAAAGTATTCTTTGTATTAGAATAAAAAACACTAGAAAAAAACACTATTTTGTTTATAAATAATAAAAAGTATTCTTTGTATTAGAATAAAAAAACACTAGAAAAAAAACACTATTTTGTTTATAAATAATAAAAAGTAATCTTTGTATTAAAATAAAAAACACTAGAAAAAAACACTTTTTTGTTTATAAATAATAAAAAGTATTCTTTGTATTAGAATAAAAAACACTAGAAAAAACACTATTTTGTTTATAAATAAAAAAAGTATTATTTGTATTAGAATAAAAACACTAGAAAAAAACACTATTTTGTTTATAAATAATAAAAAGTATTCTTTGTATTAGAATAAAAAACACTAGAAAAAAACACTATTTTGTTTATAAATAATAAAAAGTATTCTTTGTATTAGAATAAAAAACACTAGAAAAAAAACACTATTTTGTTTATAAATAATAAAAAGTATTCTTTGTATTAGAATAAAAAACACTAGAAAAAAAAACACTTTTTTGTTTATAAATAATAAAAAGTATTCGTTTATTAGAATAAAAAACAATAGAAAAAACACTATTTTGTTTATAAATAAAAAAAGTATTATTTGTATTAGAATAAAAAACACTAAAAAAACACTATTTTGTTTATAAATAATAAAAAGTATTCTTTGTATTAGAATAAAAAACACTAGAAAAAAAAAACTATTTTGTGTATAAATAATAAAAAGTATTCTTTGTATTAGAATAAAAAACACTAGAAAAAGCACTATTTTGTTTATAAATAATTAAAAGTATTCTTTATATTAGAATAGAAAACAATTGAAAAAAACACTATTTTGTTTATAAATAATTAAAAGTATTCTTTATATTAGAATAGAAAACACCAAAAAAAACACTATTTTGTTTATAAATAATAAAAAGTATTCTTTGTATTAGAATAAAAAACACTAGAAAAAAAAACACTTTTTTGTTTATAAATAATAAAAAGTATTCGTTATATTAGAATAAAAAACACTAGAGAAAAACACTATTTTGTTTATTAATAATGAAAAGTATTCTTTGTATTAGAATAGAAACCACTAGAAAAAACACTATTTTGTTTATAAATAATGAAAAGTATTCTTTGTATTAGAATAAAAAACACTAGAAAAAAAAACACTATTTTGTTTATAAATAATAAAAAGTATTCTTTATATTAGAATAAAAAACACTAGAAAAAAACACTATTTTGTTTATAAATAATAAAAAGTATTCTTTGTATTAGAATAAAAAACACTAGAAAAAAACACTGTTTTGTTTATAAATAATAAAAAGTATTCTTTGTATTAGAATAAAAAACACTAGAAAAAAACACTATTTTGTTTATAAATAATAAAAAGTATTCTTTGTATTAGAATAAAAACACTAGAAAAAACACTATTTTGTTTATAAATAATAAAAAGTATTCTTTGTATTAGAATAAAAAACACTAGAAAAAAACACTATTTTGTTTATAAATAATAAAAAGTATTCTTTGTATTAGAATAAAAAACACTAGAAAAAACACTATTTTGTTTATAAATAATAAAAAGTATTCTTTGTATTAGAATAAAAAACACTAGAAAAAAACACTATTTTGTTTATAAATAATAAAAAGTATTCTTTGTATTAGAATAAAAACACTAGAAAAAAAACACTATTTTGTTTATAAATAATGAAAAGTATTCTTTGTATTAGAATAAAAAACACTAGAAAAAAAACACTATTTTGTTTATAAATAATAAAAAGTATTCTTTGTATTAGAATAAAAAAAAACTAGAAAAAAACACTTTTTTGTTTATAAATAATAAAAAGTATTCTTTGTGTTAGAATAAAAAACACTAGAAAAAAAAACACTATTTTGTTTATAAATAATAAAAAGTATTCTTTGTATTAGAAAAAAACACTATTTTGTTTATAAATAATAAAAAGTATTCTTTATATTAGAATAAAAACACTAGAAAAAAAAACACTATTTTGTTTATAAATAATAAAAAGTATTCTTTGTATTAGAATAAAAAACACTAGAAAAAACACTATTTTGTTTATAAATAATAAAAGTATTCTTTGTATTAGAATAAAAAACACTAGAAAAAAACACTATTTTGTTTATAAATAATAAAAAGTATTCTTTGTATTAGAATAAAAAACACTAGAAAAAAAACACTTTTTTGTTTATAAATAATAAAAAGTATTCGTTATATTAGAATAAAAAACAATAGAAAAAACACTATTTTGTTTATAAATAAAAAAAGTATTATTTGTATTAGAATAAAAAACACTAAAAAAACACTATTTTGTTTATAAATAATAAAAAGTATTCTTTGTATTAGAATAAAAAACACTAGAAAAAAAACACTATTTTGTTTATAAATAATAAAAAGTATTCTTTGTATTAGAATAAAAAACACTAGAAAAAAAAACACTATTTTGTTTATAAATAATTAAAAGTATTCTTTGTATTAGAATAGAAAACACTAGAAAAAAACACTATTTTGTTTATAAATAATAAAAAGTATTCTTTGTATTAGAATAAAAAACACTAGAAAAAAAAACACTATTTTGTTTATAAATAATAAAAAGTATTCTTTGTATTAGAATAAAAAACACTAGAAAAAAACACTTTTTTGTTTATAAATAATAAAAAGTATTCGTTATATTAGAATAAAAAACACTAGAGAAAAACACTATTTTGTTTATTAATAATGAAAAGTATTCTTTGTATTAGAATAGAAACCACTAGAAAAAACACTATTTTGTTTATAAATAATGAAAAGTATTCTTTGTATTAGAATAAAAAACACTAGAAAAAAACACTATTTTGTTTATAAATAATAAAAAGTATTCTTTGTATTAGAATAAAAAACACTAGAAAAAAAACACTATTTTGTTTATAAATAATAAAAAGTATTCTTTGTATTAGAATAAAAAACACTAGAAAAAAACACTATTTTGTTTATAAATAATAAAAAGTATTCTTTGTATTAGAATAAAAAACACTAGAAAAAAACACTATTTTGTTTATAAATAATAAAAAGTATTCTTTGTATTAGAATAAAAAACACTAGAAAAAAACACTATTTTGTTTATAAATAATGAAAAGTATTCTTTGTATTAGAATAAAAAACACTAGAAAAAAACACTATTTTGTTTATAAATAATGAAAAGTATTCTTTGTATTAGAATAGAAACCACTAGAAAAAACACTATTTTGTTTATAAATAATGAAAAGTATTCTTTGTATTAGAATAAAAAACACTAGAAAAAAAACACTATTTTGTTTATAAATAATAAAAAGTATTCTTTGTATTAGAATAAAAAACACTAGAAAAAAAAACACTTTTTGTTTATAAATAATAAAAAGTATTCTTTGTGTTAGAATAAAAAACACTAGAAAAAAACACTTTTTTGTTTATAAATAATAAAAAGTATTCTTTGTATTAGAATAAAAAACACTAGAAAAAACACTATTTTGTTTATAAATAATGAAAAGTATTCTTTGTATTAGAATAGAAACCACTAGAAAAAAACACTATTTTGTTTATAAATAATGAAAAGTATTCTTTGTATTAGAATAAAAAACACTAGAAAAAAAAACACTATTTTGTTTATAAATAATAAAAAGTATTCTTTATATTAGAATAAAAAACACTAGAAAAAAACACTTTTTTGTTTATAAATAATAAAAAGTATTCTTTGTATTAGAATAAAAAACACTAGAAAAAACACTATTTTGTTTATAAATAATGAAAAGTATTCTTTGTATTAGAATAGAAACCACTAGAAAAAACACTATTTTGTTTATAAATAATGAAAAGTATTCTTTGTATTAGAATAAAAACACTAGAAAAAAAAACACTATTTTGTTTATAAATAATAAAAAGTATTCTTTGTATTAGAATAAAAAACACTAGAAAAAAAACACTTTTTTGTTTATAAATAATAAAAAGTATTCGTTATATTAGAATAAAAAACACTAGAGAAAAACACTATTTTGTTTATTAATAATGAAAAGTATTCTTTGTATTAGAATAGAAACCACTAGAAAAAACACTATTTTGTTTATAAATAATGAAAAGTATTCTTTGTATTAGAATAGAAACCACTAGAAAAAACACTATTTTGTTTATAAATAATGAAAAGTATTCTTTGTATTAGAATAAAAAACACTAGAAAAAAAACACTATTTTGTTTATAAATAATAAAAAGTATTCTTTATTAGAATAAAAAACACTAGAAAAAAACACTTTTTGTTTATAAATAATAAAAAGTATTCTTTGTATTAGAATAAAAAACACTAGAAAAAACACTATTTTGTTTATAAATAATAAAAAGTATTCTTTGTATTAGAATAAAAAACACTAGAAAAAACACTATTTTGTTTATTAATAATGAAAAGTATTCTTTGTATTAGAATAGAAACCACTAGAAAAAACACTATTTTGTTTATAAATAATGAAAAGTATTCTTTGTATTAGAATAAAAAACACTAGAAAAAAAACACTATTTTGTTTATAAATAATAAAAGTATTCTTTGTATTAGAATAAAAAACACTAGAAAAAAACACTTTTTTGTTTATAAATAATAAAAAGTATTCTTTGTATTAGAATAAAAAACACTAGAAAAAAAACTTTTTTGTTTATAAATAATAAAAAGTATTCGTTATATTAGAATAAAAAACACTAGAGAAAAACACTATTTTGTTTATTAATAATGAAAAGTATTCTTTGTATTAGAATAGAAACCACTAGAAAAAACACTATTTTGTTTATAAATAATGAAAAGTATTCTTTGTATTAGAATAAAAAACACTAGAAAAAAAAAACACTATTTTGTTTATAAATAATGAAAAGTATTCTTTGTATTAGAATAAAAAACACTAGAAAAAACACTATTTTGTTTATAAATAATGAAAAGTATTCTTTGTATTAGAATAAAAAACACTAGAAAAAAAACACTATTTTGTTTATAAATAATAAAAAGTATTCTTTGTATTAGAATAAAAAACACTAGAAAAAAACACTATTTTGTTTATAAATAATAAAAAGTATTCTTTGTATTAGAATAAAAAACACTAGAAAAAACACTATTTTGTTTATAAATAATGAAAAGTATTCTTTGTATTAGAATAAAAAACACTAGAAAAAACACTATTTTGTTTATAAATAATGAAAAGTATTCTTTGTATTAGAATAAAAAACACTAGAAAAAACACTATTTTGTTTATAAATAATAAAAAGTATTCTTTGTATTAGAATAAAAAACACTAGAAAAAAACACTATTTTGTTTATAAATAATAAAAAGTATTCTTTGTATTAGAATAAAAAACACTAGAAAAAAACACTATTTTGTTTATAAATAATAAAAAGTATTCTTTGTATTAGAATAAAAAACACTAGAAAAAAACACTTTTTTGTTTATAAATAATAAAAAGTATTCTTTGTATTAGAATAAAAAACACTAGAAAAAAACACTATTTTGTTTATAAATAATAAAAAGTATTCTTTGTATTAGAATAAAAAACACTAGAAAAAACACTATTTTGTTTATAAATAATAAAAAGTATTCTTTGTATTAGAATAAAAAACACTAGAAAAAACACTTTTTGTTTATAAATAATAAAAAGTATTCTTTGTATTAGAATAAAAAACACTAGAAAAAACACTTTTTTGTTTATAAATAATAAAAAGTATTCTTTGTATTAGAATAAAAAACACTAGAAAAAACACTATTTTGTTTATAAATAATAAAAAGTATTCTTTGTATTAGAATAAAAAACACTAGAAAAAACACTATTTTGTTTATAAATAATATATTAGAATAAAAGACACTAGAATAAAAAACACTTTTTCATCTGAAAAATACGTCATTAGCATGTATTTGGTCCACGCTGCTGTGTTTGGTAGAGGAATAGGTCTGAATCTTGATAACATAGCCGTTCTTCATGATGACCTCTAATCATTATCCTGATACATAGTCTGTTATTTATTAGTTCATTTATAAAAATTAATTTTTCTTTTAAATTTCAATTTATTAATTAAATAACAATTATTTGTTATTTATTGATAAAATTGTTTAATTTTTATTTTGTATTATTTCTAATTTATAAATAATATAAAATACTTTTATAAAAACAATACGATTGCTGAATCACAAAAATATCTGGCATATTTTAGGTATTATATAATTTTCTGTTTTCGTAAATCCTTTTGTAAGCATTTCATTAAGATCAAATATTAGTCAATTTGACTTTAGCTATATGACTTTTTTTATATTAAATATTAATCAATTTCGCTTAACTATTTAAAATTGTAATTAACTATTACAATTATGGCTCACAAATAGATTATGATAATATACACAAGGACTACTTATTTCTGCGTTTGCTGTCGATTTTCTGATATCGAATCGTTCCAACAACGCGCGACAGGAACAAATACTTAAAGATCCTATCGAATGAAGTCACACGATCAGGCCACGTCCCGAAGTGCTTGCTGTCCTTTGTTTCAAGAATATGCGAGAAACTGAAACAGATTCAAACGTACAAAATAAGGAACTGCCAATTATAAATATCGATGTTCAGTCTGCAAGCGTAGTTTCGTCGCGATAGCAACTGGATTTCTTCGTAAAAATGGTCGTCCTCCGGGATGCTTCTGTTCGGGCATGCTGTAGGTAGCTAATGCAACACCTTCCAATCGGTCCACTCATAACAACGTTGGCATATCTCATCTTCAACAAGATGAAGACCCAACTACAAATGATATCAGTATAAAAGCAGTTTAAAATTTATGGATGATTGCGGAAACACATACAATTCGAAGAATCCCGCGATGAATCTGGGTATTCGTTGCTGGAAAATTAGCGTCCTTGCTTACCTCTGTTGCAAATACTCCGTCAGAACAATGGTATGAGCTGAACTTCTATGTTTCCCGTAATACTCGCTTGCACATCCACCAAAGCAAACCGATAAACGAGTCACAAAAGTATGTAGCGAACATATATTGAACGATGCACTACGTTCAGCCGTGCATCTTTATTATCTTAATCTGTGGATCTCCAAATACCCAAACGCAAATAAACTGACTGCGCTACAATCGCTGAGTTAGAAGAACATCGTCTCTGTCGACGAGTATCCGAAAATATCAAGGGTAAGGACGTTACTGAGGCAATTCGCTTGATTAGATCTGCTAATAACCTTACCACCCTCAAACGAACAACTACTTCAAATTCTGCATGCAAAACACCCAATAAGTGAAACGTCATCGCATTAATATGATGTTATGGTCGATCTGCTTCTGATTGGCTGACTTCTCATTGTGTCAGCTTTGGGATTGTTACCAAGAGCTTCGTCTTCGTGCACCGATGGGTTAAGCGCACTGACTAACTTGACTTTTTTGGATTAACCGCAGATAAAAAACGGGTCGAATCATTGATGTAATGACCGATTTTGTAAACTCGGGCTGACCAGGTACCAATCGTAGTTGACTCCGACTATTGTAAGGCAAAGCTTTAGCCCTTAAGAAGCCAGACGGTGGCATGCAACCCATTGCTGTTGGGAATACGTTGCGCAGAATAATCGCAAACATCGCAAATCGCCAAGTCTCCGAGATATCGATAAAATTCTTGATGGCTTGTCAATAAGGGGTCGGTGTAAAAAGGGGAGCAAAAGCCATCGTCCACGCAACTCGTAATTTCCTGCGCAACGATCTGACACCGGCATCCGCTCCTATGAAGATAGATTTTCAAAGCGCCTTTAACTGTGTAAGCCGGGAGGCAATTTTCAAGGTAATATCTAAACACTTTTATGTTATTCTGCCATGGGTAAGGCATAATACGTACAACCGAGCAATCCTTACTTAGGAAAGTTCGTGTTGTATTCAGAACAGGGAGTACATCAAGGTGATCCCTTTGGGTTTTCGCTACTTTGTATTGCTATACATGCGATGATTTAATCAACTACTTTCCCATCTCAGCGTGGTATATTGACGATTATTCGCTTGGTAGTGTAATCGCAGTAAATTGATCAACGATATACTTCTCATAATTGATTTAGGTACTGGTTTTGGCTAGGCTATAAATCCGGACAAATGTGAGGATATCACAAAGGATTTATCGTTGTACAGAGCGATTAATTCTGCTCTACCTTGATAAAACTAATTAACCCATACGTATCTGAAATGCTTAGAGCTTCAGTGGGCGATAATACATCGGTTGGCTGCATCTAGAGCAAGCAACAGTACAGTTATATCGGACAATCGCATGACTTAAGTTGCTGGCTAGACACAATGCGGTGTTCTCGTTACGGAATGCATTCGTCTTACCAAAAGTATCCCATATACGACGATGCTCACCATGCTACCGATGTCAAGAAATCCAGAGATACGTCGAAATGGTTAGCTCTGGAAAGCAATCTTAATATCCCGCTGAACGACAGTGCATGGAAACAGGCAGCATGACCAGTTATACGGAAGGATTTGTAATCCCATCGATGCAAAATACAGCCATACCAGCCTATTTGCCATCGGTAAGCGGATATCAGAATCTATCTGGTTCAATCCGTAAAACTTTCGGCCTGGCCTCATAGCAGATTAAGACGCGGCTTATGTACGATGATTGCTGAAAATGATTTCACTGGTCACACACCTACAGAGACATTGACTCAACCATTGCTTAATATACGCTATGAAAGACTGGTTCGGAGCGCCACGGATGAAGTGCATAGCACGACTAAAAGCTGTTTTGTCTCCATATTCAGGAGCATTTCTGCAGTCAATATTTATAATCCGCGTTTGGGACTCGACTGAACGATAATAGCATGACAACTGCGGTTGCTTTGGTTAAGGGTCTTCCGATCTGTACAGACCAGGTATGCGGCTGCGATACCTGGTCTGTACATGATAATCATTTCAAATTATGCAGGTATATCTCAAATGTTCAGTAAATGTCACATTTAACGATTAAAGCATGATATATCAAAAGTTTATAAACGTTTTGTAATTATATGGCAAGATAAATCGTTATAAAATTTATACTCATGGTTTATACGTTTATCATTTACGGTGATTAATTTGTGAAATTAAATCAAGTCTATAACTTTAACAAATATTGGAATCATTGCTAAATATTTTACTTAGTTACAAGCAGTTATATATAAAATATATTCAAGTCTAGAATTTTAACAATTATTGAATTCAATCAGTATTCTACTTAGTTACAAGCGACTATAAATTTCATTCTTTATATTATAAACAGGAAGATATATCAAACATGTCTTATAGTTTGGTGTATAGTGTAGCAATATTTAGCAATCAGCTGTTTAAATTATGATACATATCACTTTTAGTGTGAATATAAATATTAATATATCTACATTTCCAATTGTATATTACACTAAAATCATTTTGACACTTAAGTATTCAAAACTTTCTTTGTGAGTCATAGAACATTATTATTGTTGTCTGTCACGTCTTGTCAACCAACACTGCCATAGAAATATTTGATTAGAAAGTTAAAATCTCCAAAAAGTATACATTTTTGCATTCATTAACGAAAAGATTTTAGTACTAACGTGTCATATTATGACAAGACGGATTATATATTTTTGTCATAAAAATTCAAGTCTTTTATTTTGTGACGATAATTATAGAGATTTGCCTGACAAGATTGCATATTCACATATTGTATTTATTTTAACGTTTGATATTTCCTAAGCAACAACATATTTGATATTTTTGATAAATTATTTGAAAGAAAAAGAAAAACAATGCTGTTTAGGTTTTTATTTCAGCAAATAGTTAAATATCAAGAGCATTATATTTTGTATTCGTTTTCGTTTGTTCATCAAGACAAAACTTCGACTAAAAGACAATTAAAATATAAAATCGAAATAAATTTAAAAATTAAAAGATGTATTTATAAAATCGAAATATTTGTCTAATTTACCTCATAAATTTTAATTTAAAAACTATTTATCTTAAAATTTGTATAACTGCATTTATCAATAAAAACGATAAGCAATTCAATGATTTGTATTTAAAAATCCACAAAATTAATATCTCATTTGATTGTTTGTTTGATTCATAAAAATATGAGATTAATAAAAGTGATATTATATACTGTAAATTATTTATTTTAGAACATTTTGAGTGAAAGAAGAGGTCAATATTAAATCCAAAACTATTAGAAAGAGAAGATTTTTGGATTGAAACGCTTAATTTTATGTACCTATTAGGATTAAATGACGTAATACAAGGAATTGGCAGAAGTAGTATAGTACATAATAAATAACTATATTATAATAAGCCGGTTAGACGCCACCCAACAAGTCATGGTGATAAAATGAATAAGAAAAATAGAGTTAAAAATATTAAAAAAGATAAGTTTATATATGGGAAATTACTTAACCAACTTTTAAGAGATTAAAAGTTGGTAAAGTAATTACTCAACCAACCAAATACTAAAACAACTTTTAAGAGATGATAAGCTGAAAGATCTTTATTTAAATATATGAAGTTTTTCAAAAGATATCATTTGTTCAATAAATTAAATATTAATTAACGATTATTTTAGGTAAAGTTGTATAAAATAGACAGTTATTGTAATATAGAATACTATAGTCGAACAACAAATGTTAATGATAACAAAATATATAAACTAGTCATAAACATAATAAATAAATGTACAGATAACATATAAATATAACATATAATATATAACATATAACATATATTTGCTACTAAAAGTGGCAAAATAAAAGAATCAGATTCAAGTAAATTTATTTCTCAAATACGATAAACTATTACCACTAACAGGACCAAAACTTTGTAATTATAATAAACAATTACTATAAACATATATATGCCTCGATGAGTACATTCCATAGATACATATTTGTAAGAATTGCAAAATTCAAAGTAATCGCGATATGTTTCATGTACTTGGTATAAACAATTAAAAACCGAATATAAATATGATAAATTTAAGTATTTTAATTTATCATATTGATAAATTTACAAACTATATGATAATATCATTATTTTGGTTGAAGAAATATAAATTTGATTTTCTTACATTTAGAATTTTTCCGGACTATAAGGTTGAATTCGAAAATTCTCTGGTCTATTAATCCTAAAATTAAATTAACTTGAAGATGAATTTGTAATAAGAATATATTTAGCATTAAAATGAAACAAAACATAAAACCTCATTACATAGAAATGCAATTCAATCTAAATAGAATGAAACTTTAGATATTTTTGTCATTTTACCAAACCACTTAAAGGGTTGTAAATTATTTAATGCTAACCCGTTTTAAAATATTATTAACTAAATATGTCACTCAATCTAAATGTAATTAAAATTTAGATATTTTAGTAAATTTATTAAACCCAATTGAAATGATGTAGTGAAAACGAAGTACAAAACAAGTATGTAAGAGAAAAAAAAATTATTTTTATTTAAGAAACCTAAATAATCCACAATCAAAGTAAGTGTCATTGATGATTGTAAATTAGAACATTTAAATGGTAACGTAATTGGATCTTCTAGTTTTGAAATGTGAAGTCATTGAGCAAAATGTTGTTTTCATGTGTACAAATCTTTTCAGTTACTTGTTCACACAAATGTGTATGTTAACGAACTTTGCAAGCTCGAATAATGATTGTAATCAATATCAAATAATTTGACAACGAAATATTAATATTAATTAAATAAATATTAATTAGTTAAATATTAATATTAATTATAAATATTAATTAACAAAATTTGTTAGAAATTACAACTGTGTACTAAACTTTTGGTTAACTTGCTTTTCATTATAATTAAGCATATTAAACCTGAAATAATATTGTACTAGCTGAAATGCTGTTTGGATTAGTTACAATAATAATTTAATTAATTATAAATAATATATGAAAAAGGTTATACAGTTAATTGGCTATGATTATGGTAGGTTTGCAATAATAAAAGTGTTAAATTTAACTTTGGGATGGATAAAATGACCTCTTAATAAAACATGGGGACTAGCAGTGCTTTGAGTATTGTCATTTAATTATTATAGTTTTGAAATAAAAACAGTTAATAAACTATATCATATGTAATGTTATTTGAGAGTGATTAAGATTCTCGCAAAATTCACCATGTCAAAATTAAGAAAAACTGGAATACAGCAATCATTCTTTTATTAAAAATGTAGTTTCTAACTATTCAATCATGTATTATGATCGAATATTAAAGCTTATTGGCAATGATAAATATCCGATGTAATGTTCACTATAGATTTAATAAAAATAAAATAATTAAGATATATTCCTGTGTAATTATACCTTATTGAATTGTATAATAACTGTGAATATTAATAATGGAAATGTTGACTTATTTTTATTTTTTTTTCTAAATAGACGATTACTAAAGGAAATCGTTCAACTTTTAAATTATTATTTTTAAAATTTTTTATTTTTCTAAATCCGAGTCATATTAAACTATAAAGTAAATTTGATAAACGCATAATCATCGAAGACCGTAATTTAAAATCCTTAAATACGGTGAGTTGGAAAAACTGATGTCATTAAATTCTGATGCATACCAACTACTAATATCAAATAATAAAAAGCAAATTGTAAGGGTTTAATAAAGGATATTAATGGAACTAAAAAGCATTAGATAATCTCTAGTGAAATAAACAATTGCGAATTAAGGATTAAACATAAATATATTGATTTTTATTGGATAAGACTATCAAACGGATCATATCCAATGATTTGCAAACGTAAAAATAAAACTCGATTTTTACTGAATTATACGAAGTTATACTGCATAGTGAAATATGATTTTTAGTAGGCTGGGAATAAAATGCTAATAAAAGTGTTATAGCTGATCGTGCTTACAAAGTTTGCATGTTAAAGAAATTTATAAGTTGGGTTTAGGAAATTTATAAGATGATCTTAAGAAAATAAGTCACATAAAAACAAGTAAAACTTTAAAACAGTTTATTACTTTTAAACAAGTAACATTTTTAATAAATTTTACTTTGCACTTATGTAAAACTACAATTTAGCTATATTAAATATGCATACCATGAATACAAGCAGGACCGGAGAAGGATTTAGAAATATTTTGTTTCACAAAAACAATATACAATAGTATTTCAAAATTTAATTTATAACGAATCTAGCAATATTGAACAATTGCAAATTAAAATATTTTAATTTATTAATTATTAATAAATATCTATAAAGTTGAATATTTGAGTGTCGGAGTGTTTTTGCAATTTATTCAGTCAAAACTATAGCAATCGTAACCAAAGTTTATACAATTTTTATGGTTTCTGGAACGGTCGACGCATGTATTGCAAGTAATCTATGAAACTGACCGAATGTCATCTCATGGAATGCATGAATCACTCTACGAATAAAATAAGACCTCTACAAATGAAAACGCTACCCTACGACAATGTTAGATAATATTACTAGGATAAGGTACATTAGCTAGTAGAAAAGCATTACAAGTAGTGCAACAAACACTTCAAAATGGTGTGACAATGAAAAATTCATGAATTGAGTTGTTTTTATTCTAACAATTTGATTTTTGTCAAACTAAAGAAGTAATCGTGAAAATTACGGTGGCTGATGAACCTACAGTTTACATGAATACTTCAAATCTCTGAAACTTGCATAAGACCAAAATAATATTAACTTTTATTATGACTTGTATGTTGTTCAATTTGCTCGACTACTACGTAGTCTTAAATGTGAGAAGTAGGGGATGATTCAACTAATAGACTTATCACAATATGATGTATTTTCAGATATTTTACGCATTTCAATGCCCACACGTTCGATCCTGATGGTAAAACTAAAATTGCAGTAAATCAATCAGCTTTACAATAAAAATGCAATAAAACAAATTCTCTTAATTAAAACAACTAACAAAAGAACTGTCAAGTAATTAGAAACCACAAATTATGATAAAAATACATGCATTTAATAAAAATAAAATAAATTTGACACAAAAAAACACTTACAAACTAGTAAAGTTTTTAGAAGTATTCAGTGATGAGTTTGATTCAGCTGTAGTTTTGTAAAACAATCTAATCAGAAAATAATCGTTTATACAAATGAAAAATGGTTCCCAATCAGCACCGTAAAAATTCTGCTTTTGAATGTCTCATTCAAAAACAGAATAAATTTTTAATTATACAATTTACATAACAAAACTTTTAAAACTAAATGAACAATTATATCATTAGAAATATTAATATAAATATTAATATAAATATTGATATGTTTAGCGAAAAGCTAGTTTCTAATCGAAACAATGAATTTCGTATTAAAAATACTCTTTATGAAAAGTACATTTCATTTAATCAAGTTGGCGAAAATATATTGTAGAAAATTCAAGTTTGCATGAGCTAAAAATTATTCGGCTATAGAAATAGCCGAATAATCAAAATAACTGTGATGACTCGAACGACAGCTTGGACAATAGACAGAAGAGAGTCATGGAGGTTTGTTTCCTTATAGTAGTGATGTTGGATCATCAAAGGATATTGGGAACTGAAGAGAGGCGAACAAACAAAATTACTCCGCCTACAACGGCAGATTAACCAATGGACGAAAAATCGAAAGAGAGTTTTGGAGACCTGTTTCCTTGTAGTATCAATCAAAGGATAGTGGTATTTCCTTGTGGTATTGTTCAATCATCAAAGGATATCGGGAACATGAGATAGCTAAACAAACAAAATCAAGACAATGAAGATGATAAGCACGAAATTTACAAAAAAATTAGAGTGATGAACAATAGTCCACCCACAACTGACAAGAAGAGTTTTAATTGTTGAATGTTGTGCGACCGGGCAGTTGTGCGGGGACTGCTAAATTGGCATTAATATTCTAAACGGACTAGCCTTCTTGTAAGAACGTGGAATGTCATCGGGCTGGCGAGGAACGAACCAGAGTTAGTTGGGAAATGGTTTGCTATGCTCTGGAAATAGGCTTTTCTTCATTATTCTGGAACTGTATTTAAACTTTTAGATTCAGGTTGGACCTTTAATTATTCGGAGGTAACCAACGGAAAGTGAAAGCAGGCGGTTGTAGGGATACTTACAAGTCCCCGATTAAAGTTCGCCGTAGAGAGCTAGTACCCAGTGAACATAGGGCTGGCGTCTCTTAGACTTTTAGCCAAAGAAGGAAAGAGGATTACTGTTGTGTTTGCGTATGCTTCCAAGATTATCTCGGAATGCACAGTCTTCGTAGAAGGTCTTCAGGCTCTGCTTGATAGTATTTCTGTGGGATATTCCCTAGTTTTGTTGGGTGACTTCAATGATCATGTTAGTAGCAACAGTAGAACTTGAAAGGAAGCGTTGAGGAGCAACGGATTCTCTGATCTGAATGCGAGTAAGGTTAAATTATTGTACTTTTGTTCTTGTTACAATTTGTGCATAACCAACATTATGTTTGAACATAAGGAAATCCATAGATGCACATGGCGATAGTATTCTCTCAGTCAAAGATCAATGATCAATTTTGTAATTGTTTTATCTGATCTGCGACGTAATGTTCTGGACACTCGTGTGAAGAGAGTGAATAAGCGGTTAACCGATCACTACCTTGTAGTTAGTAAGCTTAAATTGCCTAATCGTATGCAAGTCAATACTGGTAAACATATACGTTGTGTAAGGGCGCGCTGGGAGCATCTAGCAGATGTTTCTGTCAAATAATGTTTTTCTGACTACTACATCCGGGAGGACTTATCTCGGTGCCCAGAAGAAGTTATGAACATTATCTAGGAATGGGAGATGTTCAGATCCTCGCTTTCCAAAGCAGCTGTGAAAAGTTGTGGCTCTTTTGAAGATTTCAGTTTTTCAAATATTAAAAATGTCAGTGAGCTACACAATTTAATGTGTAGCTCACTATCAAATGCGTATTGATAGAGCAGTCAAGTACATATAATCTTAATATATTTCAACACTTTATTAAGCTTTTTAAACCTCATGCTCGTTTTTAATCGAAAATAATAAGGCAAGTCTTAATTAGTGAATGGTATAACTCATTACATATGTACATTCATCAAGAACATTTAGCAGAAAAATAATTTAAACGGATGTAATGATGTTCCAGCATCATACAACATTTTTTAATCATGTAATCCAATTACAAACATTTGAAAATTAATTAGTGTAGAATATAACAGCACAATAAGAAACAAGTGTAAATATAAAGTTTTAACTCAATATAGTAAACAGAATTCATACATTTTCTTTGTATTTTTAGATAAAACCTCGAAAATTATTTTGATGCATGTATATAATTTAAAAATAGCTTGAAAAATAATTATTAATGTTAGTAAATACAATTTTGATATTAAATTTGAAATAAGTTTTAATTATTAAGACAATTAAAATATACAAATTCGGTGAAAACTTGCTTGATTTAAAAAACAAACGAATGATCACGTAATCAAAAATGCATTAATGAAAAAATAAATATTTTATACACAGAAACTAATAATAAAAGAGGTACATACATATTTGGGACGCTACTGAAGAATGTCAATGTAGTGTTTGAACTGAATATTGTATCAATAAATTTTCTAAACACAAACATTATCATCGTAAAAGATAATTTAAAAAATAATATATTCAAAGTAATTTAAAAATGCGTATTTTAAAAATATAAAAATTTAAAAATTTGTATTAAAAAATATATAAGATATTTTTTCTGATAACAGAGATGTCACAGAAATACGATAACTAAACAAAATTCATAATGCTACTTACAACGCACTAGCATCGCCGAAAATTTCCAAAAGCGAATTGTACCAAATATTAGTCTTGTGAAACTCTCTAGATAGAAATTATCAAATTAGTTAATAAATTAAACAAAGTAAGTAAATAAAATATTGTAACTAATTAAGGAAACATTGAATTTATTCAGAAAATATTCATTTATTCATTTTGCGGCACACCAAAAACTATATACAGTAGTACAACTCAAACTAGTTCATGAACTGCACTTTAATATTTAACCAACAAGAAAATATCCAATGCTGTAATGATCTTGATATTAAAGGAGGTCTTTATTTTTTTTATTTTTCTCAGAAATGTGTCGGCATCTGGAATGTAAGACTTAACTTAATGTAACGCTAGAATCAACAATTTATGGACGTGCTTCTAAAGTTTCCGTTAATTGTTACATTTCAGGTATTTCAGGACACGGGGAATTCCTTTGTTTTTTTCAGAAACATTTAGATTTCCAAATTCTATATGCAACATTGAGAAGTATCAGGACTAGATGATGTAACCATCCGTGTAATCCAGTAACTATCGAAGATTGTCTGTTGATTGACAAATCCGTTTTTTTAGTGATCACCCTAACGAAGCACAATAAAAAAAAATTTGCTGTGTAGATCATCCGGAAAGTCACTTCTTATTTAGACAAATGTAATTATCCTGATGTCAATGCAAAACGTATTGTGGTCCTAATAATTTACTTGTATCGATCAGTCAAGCCATTTTAGTGTGGGTGGTATAAGGTTGATATATTAGATGTCATATTATTTTTAACGAGGACTGATCTCAATCCTTACTCTTAAAAATGCACCGTGGTTCAAACGTATATAATTTGGTATATAACAGGAAAGAACTTATATCAAATACTTGATAACAGTTAATGAGGATGCTCCAGCATCATACGACATTTTTTAATCATGTAATTCAATTACAAACATTTGAAAATTAATTAGTATAGAAAATAACAGCATAATGAAAAACAAGTGTAAATATAAAGTTTTAACTCAATATAGTAAACAGAATTTATACATTTTCTTTGTTTGAATAAATAAAACGCAAAATACATAAAATCAGAAGAGAGGTGATTTGACATTTTTTATTATATAACAATGAAAATATACTTTTAAGTTAAATAAATAAGTTAATCTTTTAAGATAATCTTAGTACAACGAATTAGTTTTTTATTTGACATGATTTTGTACTATTTTATATATAAAAAATATTATACTTTTAAACTAATAAACTTTATTGAACTTAAAAATATTAAATATACTTTAAAATTCAATATATCTTGCTCGCAATTACAAAAACAAACAAATGATTACTAAAGTAGCAAATTGTTTCATAAAAAATACAAATTAAATATTTTATACGCAGAGATTAATTATTTATACATGTTGGCACTTACATATTTGGGATGCTACCGTCAAGATTCAATGTCAAGTTTGATAGAAATGTTGTTTCCATAAATTTTCTAAACACATAAATTATTAACATTTAAAAATTTAAGTAAATATTTGGAAAAATAATATATTATTTTAAATATAATTTTATTTAAATATATTATTCTATGCAACAACAATTTGAAATGTTTAAATTTTCAAATCTGTTTGTAAACCATATTTATTACTGACTAGAAAAATTCAATATTTTTATTCAAAAACAAAACAATACCATAATATATAAAGATGCTAAATAATAAAACAATATAATAAAATTATACACAAATATTATTATATTAATGCAAATTATTAAATTGAGTTTTAAATTGACTTTCTATATTGATTTTTTAAATGATTTTAAAAATTGATAAATTAAATTAATTTAGCAAATTGATTTTATAAATTGATTTTTTAATATAGATTTTTGACATTGATATTTCAAATTGATTTTTTAAATTGATTTTAAAAATCGATTTTGTAAATTGACTTTTTAAATCGATTTTAAATTTATTTTTTAAATTTACTTTTTAAATTAATTTAAATTAATTTCTAAAATTGAATTTTAAATTTATTTTTTAAATAGATTTTTTAAATTGATTATTCAATTTTTTTAAAATTGAGATTTTAAATTAAATCTTTTACTGTAGATAACCATTTCATAAAATATTTCTGCTTTTAAAAAATAAAATGACAATAATATTTGAATTGTGCCTTTTATCAACAGCTAATTAATGTGTTAAATCAAATTTTCTAAAATCTGAAAGATAAAAACAGATTTTACACAAATACAATTAATATCTTAAATTCATAAGTACTTACAACACAGGAAGATTAGCAAAAATATTCAACAAGGACTTGAACCATATGTAAGTAGTGTTGAACTCTCTAATCAAATAAATTATCATTCGTTTATGAATTACACAAAATAAGTAAATGAATTGTCGTTAAATTAAAATTCTCATTATCAAACAATTTTGAATAAATTTATTACAATTTCACTTAACTATAAATAAATGAGTCATTTCATAATATTATAATTAATTAAAATTAACTATAACTAATTATAATTGATTATTATAATTATTCGGTGTGGATATTGACAAATAGAAACTGAACACTTTCAGTTTGCACAGCACAATGTCGTCAAAATAGTAAATTTAATTTTCAAGTATTCAAGTTTCTTAATTGAGAATATCTGAAAAAATGGCTTTTTACAAAAGTAATAAAAGGACTTGACTTATAAAAAGCACACTATCAATAGATACACTATCAATAGACACACTATAAATACATCAATATCGTTTCGATATTGATGCATATATATGTTTGTATATTCTTATATCCCGTCTTCCTAAAATTTGAACACTTGTTTCATCAATTGTAATTAATTTGAACACAACGTTTTGAAAGTAGTTAGTTATAATCAAGAATTTTTAAACTCAAATTGAATTGTGTATTTTATCTCTTGAATTTTTTATATTCTTATATCCCGTCTTCCTAAAATTTGAACGCTTCTATAATACTAATGATTTTATTCAAATATCTAAACAAATAGTTTCAACATGTTTGATTGAAAATAATTCCAATAATTTAATTTGATTCACAACATTATTAATGTAATTAATGTAATAATGTCATTTGTTTAATTTCCTTAGAATACTTGAATTCAAATTATAAAAATAATAATTTAGTTAATGCATACAATAAAGATGAGTCTGGTCAGCTTATTGAGTCTGCGTATTTAAAATAAATTAGAAACTTAAAAATAATGCTAAATTAAATGTAAAAAATAATAAATAATTAAATAATAATTAATAATAAATAATTCTTATTTAAGATTTGATAGAATTTTATATAAAGTTTAAATTTTAAATTGAAATTTAAAAAAGTCAATTTTATGAATTGATTAATAAATAATATACAAAATATAATAAAAAGGAATAGAGAACATCAGAAGGAATCCCTATGTTATCAGGTTATGTCCACTATTCCCAAACCAACAAAGCAGCAAATCCAAATATATGCTAATGATGTAATTACTCCGATAAAATTTGAATATCTAGTATCTTGTTTTAATATAAAGTATATTATTTACTATCCATTCATAAAAAATGAACAGCTTAAAAGTTTAAATTTATTTTTAACAATATTTTGTTAATTTATATATTTAAATATTTTATTTTTGAATGTATTTTTATAGTTACCTAGCTTAAAATATGTATCCATTAATTTTGAGTGACATATTGATGTAACTCGTATCATGTTTATTGACCGAAAGCACCTGTAAGTCCTTTGTATCAATAAAGCATTTCAAATAAATTATGGTCTCTAATTCATTTGAACTTTGCAGGACCAATAAATAGTCAGATGTAACTGATAATTATTGACGCAACCATTCATTGGCATGATGCTATTCCAGTTAAGAATGGCAACGCGATAGTAACAATTAACAAATTGTGGGAATTATTTATCCGCTTCGGTATTCCTGAGGAGATCGTTTATTTGACAATTTTTGTTTAGCCTATGGAATTAAACATATAAGACGTCCCTACACCACCCTAAACCCATATAGTTGTTGATCAATTTGTCTGTGTTTTAAAGAGTCGGCCCATGCAATTCAGTAACGACCATCAGGATGCATAGTCTCTGCGACAATTTCTCATTATTTACACAATCGTATCTTATTTAGAAGCAGGTAATCACCTTAAACAGAAAACGACATCTGATACTAGTCTTTTTAGCATAGGGTGGTGTCTATGAGTAAATGATTTTAATCTAACTGGGAAACCTCTACACTCAACTGAAGTGTATCTGTACGGTGTTTAACATATCAGCTCCTATAGACTCTGGGCTAGACAGGTCGCATATTCTCTCCGGTCTGCTCGTCTAGTTTGCCTAGTCTTATGTTTAAAAGTTAATATACCACTATGCCTAAATCAATAGTTCTCGAATCATTAGAGGAATTTAATGCTGGGCATCCAAGAGGAATAAATTAAAACAATTCCTTTGCATTAAGTGTCATAATATTATAGGTATACTTTCTAATATGGGAAATTTATCGGATATAACTGAGGCAGATTCGTGACGTCACAACACTTTTTTATTGATGTGGTGTCATTTTTTGTATGTTTTGGCGGCCTGTTTCCGGATATGGTAATGAGACTGCAGATTTGATCCCGCCAACCGATCTCTTTATTCTATTATCTCATCGTTTTCTGTATTTACAAGTTGGTCTGGACTGTGATGTCTATCTTGACTTTTCATTTTAAAATATATTAAACTTATTTTTTTTAAGAATGAAACTGGTAATTGACCTTTAATTCTTATTCTGATACATTATATGTTATTTATTAGTTAATTCATAAAAATGACTTTTATTTTAAATTTTCATTTTTCACTAAAATTCATTAAAGGAGCCAGGTTTAATAAACGGAGAAAGATCTCCAATTAGAACAGAGAAAATCAGGGGACATAGGATTGAACCTTGTGGAACCCCGCAAAAAAATAAGGATGTGAAGATAGGATGATGAATTTGAAGACGCTAAAAGAACGGTCTAATAGATATGAGTCAAACCATGCTACGGAGAAGGAAGAAAAGCAATAATCAAAACGAAGGTGAGAAATGAGGATATACAATGTCGATGGCAGAGGATAGGTCGAGGAAGATAAGATCACTATATAGAGCCTTGTCTCGAGAAATGTGTAAGTCGTTGTACACTTTTATGCATGCGATTTCTGTCGAGTGATTAGAGCGGAAAGCGAATTGGAAAGGAGGGTACAGATTGGATAAAGATAGATAAACGTTGATTCGTATTAAGATAAGGCGTTCAAAGAGCTTAGAAAGAGTAGGGTGGAGTGAAATTGGGCGATAGCTAGAAGGGAGAGAGGGACCGAGCGATTGTTTTTTAAGGAAGAGACGAACGATGGCGAATTTTCAGTGTAAAGGGAAGATACGACAGCAAATGGACGAGTTTTCATGTAGTCGTAGTTGGATAGAATGTTGGTGAAGAGGATGGAATCAGTGAATAGGGGAAGTCGAGGTGGATGCTGAAGTTGCCAAGAAAGAGTGAAGGGATAAAGGACAAAGAACGGTTAAAAAGGAGGTCAGCGAGTTCGGTAAAAAAGGAGTTAGAAGCAGATGAACAAAGACGGTATACAATGGCAAAATCTAGTGTCATCAGGCAAGAAGAACGACAAGTGAGCACTTCGAAGGAGCGAAGCTGAAAGGAGGAGTGATTTTGCGAAGAGACACAAGGTGATGGGCGAATGCGGCAATGTCACTATGATTGGAGAATTTAGAAGCGAAGGAGTTGAGGGAGGGGTCGGATTTAACTAGTGAGCAACCGGCAAAGAGCAAATAGCGAATGGAAAGGTCGTCGGAATCGGAGTGTTATGATTCGATGAGGCAGAAGAGATTGATGGATTGATTGGTGAATAGGTTGAGGATGATATTGGATTTATGGAGAATATATCTAGTGTTGGGAGTCTTAGGCAGAAACCGTGCGTGGTGATGAAAGGGGCTAGCAGAGAAGACACATAGAGGATATACAGTGCCATCGAATTTTAGGGCAGGTGTGGACAACTTGAAAATATTTGTCGATGTTTCGTATAGAGAGACATGTTTCGACGTTTTCCTCACGACGGCGTTTTTTAATGGTGTCAGAGGATTTGAGCGATTTCGAAAGAGGTGCAATCTGGTAAATTTTGAGTAGTTCAAGAGGACATGAGGTTAAATAGTTGGGAGATGATATAGGACGCGTGAGAGCGATGCCTGAAAACAATTTTTAGGAAAGGGGGCTGAGAAGGATTAGATTGAGAATATTTATTTAGGCGAATGAATGCGATAAAATAGATGTCTTTTAAAAAGGATGGTTTATCCGAAGGAAAAGATACGAGAAGATGGATCTGAAGGCGGAAACATCGAGGTCGAGACGTGCTTGTGGAGATAAGTAGGCGGAAGGAGTGATATTAATGACGATGACGCAACGATCGTGAAAAATAAAACGTTACTTAAATGAGGACTAGTGACGTTAGTGGGTGATATCACGATAGGTGAGCTGGAGGTTGAGGATATGAAGGGAGTAGGATAGACAGCGGGAGACAAAGAGGATATAGATTATATAGAGAGTGGAAGGCAATGTGAGGATGGGTTATGAGTAGAAGGATCGTTGAGGTTGTTAAAGGGGATTTTGATTAATAGATGTAGGTTTTTGAGAAATGAGACATGATGGACGGACGGGGTGTAATGGAGTGAAGATTTCATGGGATGACATGTGTATATAGTGACAAGATCAGTGGGTTGTAGAAAGGATATTGGAAAGGACGGGGGTAGTCCTTTCCAAGTGTTGGACGTTGATATGTGCTAATGGGAGCGGTTGCAGATTAGTTTGTTGGCACAAAATTCACAGAGGAAGTCTTCTTTAGACATACTATAGTCGCAGGCGATTGTTGTCTAGACGTTGCAGTGGTGTGTCGAGAAGTGTATTTTTAGTTGAGCACAGTTAATGTCGGTCGTAGCTGTCTTCGTAATTGTCCTTGTAGATGTCTTTGTCTTCGTAGCTAAGCATGTCTTCGTAGTAAAGCATGATAAATACATATATGACCAATTAAAGTAGAAAAACGGGCATTTAGATTGAACAGGAAATATTAATAATATAGTAAACAGAATTCATAAATTTTCTTTGTTTGTATAAATAAAACGAAAAATGCATCTGCATGGAATATTAGAAACAGAAAACAAATAAAATTTGATTATGAAAAATTATTAAATGCATATATAATGTATAAATAATCTTAAAGTAAAATTATTAATGTTGGATTGCTACCGTGTAACAAACTGCGAAATGAGTGCAATTTTTTCAACGTCGGAGCATCAAAGCTCCATGGAAAAAGCGAAATCTCTCGAATTTTCAAGCAAATTGGATTCAGATAAAGGTAATTTCCTTGTTAAAGACGATAATTTCACCGAAAAAAGGTAAGTGATGTTTTCGTGTCTGACGCTGGTGACTCGGGGGAGCTTCCCCCTGTTCCAAAAATGAAAAATTTATTACTTATCGCTGGTATTAAACCTATTGAACGTCATCTACTGTTCAATACATTTCTTCGCGACTTTATTAACAATTTACCAGGTCGCATACTGTTTAACTCAGTTAAGACTGGCGATAATTTACTAAGAATTTCTTTTGCATCCGCTGATATAGCAAAACAATATATGGACTTTTTTACAACGAATCTTTCGCATCTTGGAACATTCAATTTTAAACCTATACAAGCTACTATTAAAATTACAAACTTTCCGCTTTTTCCAGATGATTCAGATATAAATTGCCTTATGAAAACGTATAAACCCACTCTGTAACAACTGCGGATTGGGGCATCCGTCTTGGTCCCGCAAGTGCCAGCATTTTACTAAATACAAGAATAAATAGGTTCCTTCGTCTGCTGCTACTAAGACCTCTTTTTCTGACGCAGACAAGACAATTCTCCTGACAGAATGTCTTATGCGGACATTTTGTACATAATAGAAAACTCTAAGAAAATGATACTTATGCAAATGGAGAACTTAATTAAACCGCTGGTTAACTCTTTGGTACAAAACCCAACTGTTAGTCATGAAGAGTACTACCCCAAATCCAAAATAAGGGGTGGCTCTGCTCAACCGATCCCATCGAATAAGGTAGGAAAACTTCTTAAAGCCAGAAATACAAGCTCCACCCCGGGAAATGAAGATATTGCCCAGGGGGCACCGGCCGATGTCGGGGCTAGTGGTGGGAAGGGAAACCTTTCCACATCTAGCTCTGTCTAGGTCGACAGCCCATGTCTAACTGATCTGTCACATGGTGAGTAAGCCCGAGCCTTTTTCACTGAATATTCTTCAGTGGAATTCGGGAGGTGCTTCTGCACTTAGGCTTCTATCTGGTAGAGACGCAGATGTTATAGTCCTTCAGGAGACGCGGTATATCCGTCTACCCCAGGACATTACTCGATTTATCCCTAAGCACATTTATACCCACTATACTCCGTATATAACCCCGCCTCACTCCTCTTCATCTCAAGGACTCTTGACCTTAGTTAAATGCTCTTTAAGGTATTCCCTCATTCTAAACTTCTCGTGTCCAGCCCTGTCTTGTTTGGTAGTTTCACTCGTCAAGAACGGTAAACGCCTCAGTCTAGCCAACGTCTATATTCGTCCAGGAGAGATTCATAAAAACCGTGACCTCCTGGATGGAATAATTGATGGCGGCTACGACATGGTACTAGGTGACTTCAACGACAGAACTGGTCGTTGGATTAATGCAGCACTCTGCAGAGCCAAGAACGGTTATATTATTCAAAAAACCACCGTACCCCACCTTTCATTGCACATCAACAAATTCTCTCCTCGACTTACTATTGCTCCACGAGTAGTGGTTGCTTAAACCCTTCTGCACGGAGCAATCGCGGCAACATCTGTCCACCTCTCATGACCTGATTCGTTGGCGGATAGAGGAGGATTCGCTACTTCAGAGAAGATTCCACTTTGACCCCATCAGAGTGGCTTTCTTCCAGACAGCTATCCAACGCTTCCCTCGAATTGGCAATGAGAGTTTAACCAAATTTAATTCCTATCTCTCTTCGCAAGCCACCGCGATTTTATCGACTACCTATAAAGGTCGCATTTTCAGTCCCACTACGACAAAACTCAAGGCTCTAGCTAAACTATTGCATCTCCCTGGTCTCTGTTCTTCTGCCAGATAAACACTCTCGACTGAATACTGGCGGACCAGATACCGGTTCCAGCTGAGTAAGGATAGGACGAGTATCGCTCGTCTTAACCCTTCTCAGTCTTCCTTTTGGAAGATTTTCAAGAAGGAGAAGTTTGTTTGTTGGAGGGATAGGGCTGCTTGGTGGATAGGTAGTATAGGCCTTGGAAAAGTTTTGGAGAAGTCACTATCCCTACAAAATTATGGAGCCACTCAATCACCGCAACCAATCCCGCCTTGGGGAGACTTCAGGAGTAGAGATATTTCTGTTCCAGATATTCTTAATGCCTGGGGACCTCTTCCGGGCACCTCCACAACCGTCGCTCCACTCTCTTCACGTGTCTGTCAGCTTTTGACAGCCGATCAAACAAGGGAGGTGGCCGTCACAATGCTTTTAGCCACCCCATCCGATGTGGCCGGTATCAATATTAGTCGAAGAATTTTTTTACCTAAAAAATATCCGGTCTCATGTCCTAAAGACCTGCAGCCCATTTCGATTCAAAATTCCCTCGTATCGATCTACGATAAAGCGCTTGCACATAGAATCCGCGATCATTTAAGTAGGCGAAATTTAATCCCACCTGGTTTCCATGGGTTCGTTCGTCAAAGGTCGCTCGGTCCATTCAGCAGTAGGTGAAGTGCATCAGTTTTGTCGGGAGAATAGCCATCAACTTGCTGTGGCTGTTTTCCTTGACTTTTCTGCTGCATTTGACCGCATCGCCATTCCTTTTGTTATCTCTTCTCTCAGGTCCCTCCGGTTGCCAGCGAGAATTGTTAACAGGGTTGAGATACTGCTGTACACCAAGCGATTTTACTATGATGATGACCCTGATGCGCGTCAGTTCTACCCTATTACGGGTGTGCCTCAAGGTTCCCCTTTTTCTCCTATCTTGTATCTTGCTGCTTTCATAAATCTCTTCAAAATATTTAAACAACGCGATCAACGTTTAGTGGTGTACGCTGATGAAACCAGGTCCAATCTTGTTTTAAACTCCGCCAAATCGCATGTGGTTGTCTTTCATGGCTCCTCTGCGACGAAGCAAAAGCTTAAGAAACTAGCACTCTCTGCTCTAGCCTCTTTATTTGCCTCTGAACCACTTCCTATCTTCACAAGTCGAGTAAAATACCTGGGGTTCACCGTTTCGGTGAACTGGTTTCGGTGAACTATCCTGAAGAGAGCTTGGGCTCTGAAACGGCCCCAGCATATGTCGTTGAATGGGAAAACTCAGGTGCGCCTATGGGGCACCTGGGCTATCTCGGGATTAGTCTTCTTCTCAAGAGGACGTCCCCCAGAGCAAAGACTAAGGTTTCTTAAGCTCCTTGTCTCCCGCTTACTAAACATTGTTCGCGCTGACTGGACTCTTCGGGGGGTGTGACAGACCCCGGGTGGTTTAGTCGGAAAGCAACGTGCTGGATCGGTTGGAGGGCTCAGATCCCTTTGGATTTGGGGTCCGCCATGAATGGTTGAAGAATATATAAGAGGTTAAACAATGAACTTCGGGTCAAAGTCCGTTGAAAGTTTTGGTGACTTTATTTATTACTTATCTGACTCTATTGTCTCTTTTTAATTACAGCCTGTATTTTCTTTAATAAAATCTTTATTATTAATGTTGGGAAATCAAAATGACTTCTCTTACTTTTAAATTAGTTCTAATTATAAGGCAACAAAAATAAAAAATTAAATTTTAAAAAACACGCTTTCTTGCAATTTAAAAAGCAAACAAATGAATATTGAAATAAAAAGATATGCTTTTGTAATAAATAAATTAAACGTTTAATAAGAAAATATTTATAATTTATACGTGTTGGTACTTACATATTTGTGATGTTATCGTAAATAGTCAATGATAAGTCTGACTTTAATTTTGTTCTAGAGAACTTTCTAAACACAAAATCTATCATCGTTATCACAATTTAAAAAAATGTTTTGAAATACAAAACATTTGATGTATTAAAGATGCCAAATTGTTTAGAAATGTTTAATACAAAATAATAAAACAATATAATAAAATAATACAAAAATATTATATTAATGTAAATTATTAAATTGATGGTATATAATAATGCTGTAACTATTTTGTAAAACATTTGTGATTATAAAAAGAAGAATGTGATAATAAATAATGATAATATGATTGTGATAATAAACGACTACAGATCTATAAAACAAATTTTTAAGCCAAAAACATTCTCGGCCACTTACAACGCAGTAGCGTTACCAAATATATCTATTGACGAATTCGACATGATCTCAGTATCGACAAACTCTCTAAACAGATAAATTATATTTCGTTTATTAGTTATAGAGAAAAGTTAATTAATAAATAATTATTAAATTAATTGTAGGTTATGTTGATATTCTTTTGGCGGAAAATATTTAATAAATTATTTAATATAAAGATAATTTTACAAAGCTATAAATCAAATGTGTCATTAAAATAATAAAATTCAGATAATATTACAAGGAACTTACAAGGAACTGTAATGTTGTCAGAACTCTGACGCTATTTCTCCATTTAAGATAGGAGCGTGTTCATTTACACGCAAATATTATATTTTCATTCATTTAAATGATTATATAAAAAATAATAAAACATCAGCAAAAATATTCAACAACGACCCGGGCCATATGTAAGAAGTGCTGAATTCATTTATTATTATTAATATTATTAATTAATATTATTAATTATTATTATATTTTATAGAAATAATTCAATGGATAAATATTTAAAACTAGGTTACCATAAAAATACAAATACAAATACAAACAGTTTTATAAAACTTCAGAACTCTGTTCACATTAGGGAAAAGATTATTTCTCGACCTGACATTATAGCGTGATCATTTACACGTAAATATTATATTTTTCTCTATGTAAAATGATTATCAATCGATATATAATTTTCAAGTATGGAAGTTTCAAGTATTAAAAATTTGATCATTAATAATTTACAAAATATTAATTATATTATTTATTAATAATTATATTATTAAATTATAATTAGACACACTATTTTAAAATTAAAATTTCCATTTTTGTATGTTTATAAAAAATGGGTGATATCAAATCAGCCCAACATAAATGATAAAATGAAGAGGTTGCAGCTTGAATTAATAACATGTTCAGTCAAACCACTTTGATTTAATTATAATATCAGAGTTTTAATTATTATATCATTATTATAAGCATTTCAAAACTGAATTGTTTTGATTATTAAAAAAAACCGGTGTTAATATTGACAAATAGAAACTGAACTCTTTCAGTTTGCACAGCACAATGTCGTCAAAATAGGAAATTTAATCAACATTAGAATAAAAATTATTAAACAAATAATATTTTCAAATCAATTTATTTTGATAGACTGATGATGTGGTTTGCTGAAAACTCACTGGGTATAATAATTTTTGTCAATAATAAAAATCTAAAATCTGCATGACAAATACAAATAGACAAAAGGTTAAACGAGATAAATGGCAAACATAAAATGACTTACTTTTGAAACACTATAAAGCTTATTACAAATAAAAAAATTAACTAATGGCAACATTTTGAGCCAGGTGTAAACAATAGTTTGACTTGTACAAAATTAGCAGATTTTTTATGCTTCGTACTGACAATTTTATGTATTTAGATTATTATTATTAATATTGATAACATTGATGACGATGATGACGATTTAAAACAAATCAGATCAGTTAACCGAGTCCACGGATTATATAATTAATGTTTTATATTGAATGTTTATATTGAATATTTTGTTATGATGAATGTATTAATCTAGAACTGATCAAAACGTCTTTACTGTCGCATTTGATCCGAAAAACTATGCATTTTCTAGCTTCAAGATAAATTCAAATATTGCTGAACCTTTGTTTTACAAATTTGCCGAGGTGCGTACCATGTTGCTGATTCCATTACGCAACTTCGTCCAAAAAAAACTTGAACAACATAAACTATGTCAGTAACTAATTTTGGTTTTAAGAGGAGTTTTCGTTTTAGTGTTTCAAGTTTTCGAAATTCTCGCAAAATTTCTCCATGAGCATATCCTCTTGATTAAACAAATTTGATAATTATTTGAGCCTCATTTTTAAATCATCAGAATTACTGTAATTTTTTATATTGTGGTTTGACTAATGATGTGGTTTGCTCAAAAACCACAGATACATAAAACCTTAGACACACCATTTTAAAATTTAAATTTCCATTTTTGTATGAATTTAAAAAATGGGTGAGTAAAAATCATCAACACATAAATGAAAATAATTGAGAAGAGGTTGTAGCTTAAATGTATAACACATTTAGTCAAAACACTTTGATTTGGCTATAATATCAGAATTTTGATTATTATATCAGTATTATAAGAATTTCAAATCTAAATTGTTTTGATTATTATAATTATTCGGTGTGAATATATTGACATATAGAAACTAAACTCTTTCACTGTGCATAGCAAAATGTCGTCAAAATAATAAATTTAATCAACATTAATATAAAAATTTGCAAACGAACAGTATTTTTATATATTGTTCGTTTAATTAATTAATTAATTAATTATTTCATTAATTATAATGTTATATAATTTATATAACATTTATATCGTATTTATAAGATTTAAGTCATGAACACTTTAGTTATATATAGTAACTACAGGATCAAAGAAGCAGAAATTATCCTTTATTTGATAAAAAAATTATATATTTCGATAGCTTTGCTATCATCATCAGGATTACAATAAAATGTTTCACAATTTTTCCTCGTGTTTGCAATATTTATACAAAAATACAAGCATTGATGGGCCCCTCATTTCTACTTAAATGAAAAAGAAAATACTCAGAAACAAAACAATCATACACTAAAATTTTTACACATATTTTAAAAACAACAAAAAGAAAGAAAAATAAACAGAATAATAAAACAAAATAAAATTTAAGATCATAACTTAAGTGAAAAAAATACGAATTTAATAATAAAAATAATGTTAAGGTAGGGTACTAAATTATAATTTAATCTAAACCAAAACAAAATAATAACGCAATTAGAAGAAAACAAACGAATTGAAAAAATTAAAATAATGTAATATTGGAATAATTAATTAAAATTTAATTTAAGGTTGTGATTGGATTTATTATTAAGCATTAAATTATGTTCTTTTTTAATAAAATACGCTTTTTGAATAATGCGAGATAACAAGTTACTTTTAAATAATAAAATAGATGCATTTTCAAAATCAACGGAATGATTCTAACTCACAAAATGCTGAGCAACAGCACTAGAATCGGTCCCTTGACGTACATTATAATTATGTTGTTTAATACGCTTAACCAAACCTTTACGGTTTGACCAACATATACATGTTCGCATTCTTTACAAGGTATTTTATAAACAATTGCATTTTTGTTAAAGATGGCGTAATTCTTTCAAGTAGAAATGCGGGGCACATCGATGCTTGTATTTCTGTATAAATGTTGTAAACACGGGGAAAAAAGAAAAATTGTGAAACATTTTATTGTAATCCAGATGATGATAGCAGGAGCTATCGAAATATAGAATTTTTTTATCAAAAAATATAATTTCTGCTTCGTTGTTCTTGTAATAACTATATATTTGAAATGGAAGAAGATTATGGGTTTAGTATTTATTATTTTTATATCAATTTATTTTGATCGACTTATAATGTGGTTTGCTCTTGTACAAAATATCGTAATTCGTAAAGGTATAATGATGTATATAAATTATACCAGTCACGCTTTGATATTCTTATCAGCAACACAAATATAAATAATTGAGCCGAGCTTTATCTGCATCAACCTAGCGATCTGGCTCGAGCTCGATATCCGAAACGGACGACCTCATAAGATGCAGCTTTTCAACACAAGCTAAAACTGAAGGGTCGAATGGAGATGACAGATTCGTACCATCAACAGACATTCAAAGAGCTTTACGTCCATCATCATTCTCAAGCTTATGTGCGACCCATTGTCGTAACATACGGGAAAGGTCAAAAGTAAAGGTTGTACTCGTTCAAAATCCAAAAATTAAATCATATATTAAATCATATTTAATATATTTTACCTCATAGCATAATGTATATTTCAATAATTACCAAAAATATGCACATATTTAGGAATATATGATACATTACACTATTTTATGATTAATATCGATAAAATAGTTAAAGTTCAAGCACTAAAAAATCGAATTTACTTAACAATAAATGCAAAAGACCTAAATACATTAATAAAATTACTTATTTTCTACAGTAATTAATAGATTCAGTGAAGTTTACGAATTCAACTTTTACTCAAGTATTAATGAATGGAAAACAGAAGGCATATTTGTTAGGGTAAAATGTTGAACTGAAAAACACGTGAGAGAGTGCATGTCATTATAAAAACTTAAACAATGTTCGGATTTCTGAGTTTAATAGCTCTCTGACAATCATAGTATTGTCAGAGATAATATTGGAGATAACACCCGCATTATAGCTTATGCAAAAAAGTAAGCTAGAATTGAGAATTACTAAATGAATATACATAAAAAATCGATTTCCTATACTACATAGAGACGTATTATGTTAACTACATACCTTTTGAAATTAACTAAATTAATGTATTAAAACTATGTTTTAATTGTTTTCTAGTTAGATGTCGTATGACAGGAAACATAAAAACCATAAATAAATAAATAATAATAATTTATCTTTAACACGGCTAGATTGCAAACGAGGAATACAATGGAGCTCGATAATTTCCATAATTGGTATGTGATGGGTATACATTAAAAAATGAATTTAAAGAATCGGTAGCTCTACCAGTGTTAGTTCGCTGTTCGAATAGATATCTATGAAAATACGAATATATTATCGATTCTGAAAAATAAATATGAATTTTGAGCCTTAACAAACGGTTAAAGAATTGTAGTATCAGCTATATGGTAGACACTGTAACGAATATGCACTATGTAGCCTTGACATGATCGTAATACTGGTTTGTGTATACAAGGTTAACAACATTAATGCATTATCATATGTGATGAGCATTTTGGTTTGAGAAGTATCGTGAATCAATGAAGTAACTATTCAAAATGGTTAAATAACAGTTACAAATTTAGCTTTTCAATGGTAAGAATGAACTTCTGATGTAAGAGAGCTCTCAATAAGCATTACAACTTTTTAGAAACACTTTAAACACAACCAAATGAATGTTCCAAACACTCATCCATTTGTGAAATACTAATGTCAAATAAAACTACTCAAAGATTCAAAAGCACTTACCGAAAAGTGTTACAGAAAAAATTTAAAATTGATCCTAATCCCTTTTTACTTCATAGCTTACCGTTCTATAATAAATATTTTATATTTTGTTGAACGGATATTATACATACAACCTATTAGTTTTTCTTCGCTGTGGTTTACCTCTTACATCTTACATTTAATAGTCATAAATAGTCAACTTATTTAATATTTATGCATTTGATAACAAAAATAGTCAGAAATGATACGTACTGATAGAGCAGTCAAATACATATAATCTTAATATATATTCCAGCACTTTATTAAGCTTTTTAAACCTCATACTCGTTTTTAATCGAAAATAATAAGGCAAGTTTTAATTAGTGAATGGTATAACTCATTACATATGTACATTCATCAAGAACAGCAGAAAAATAATTTAAACGAATGTAATGATGTTCCAGCATCATACAACATTTTTTAATCATGTAATTCAATTACAAACATTTGAAATTAATTAATAAATTAATTGGTATAGAATATAACAGCACAATGAGAAACGAGTGTAAATTTAAGTTGTTACTCGATAGAGTACACAGAATTTATACATTTTCTTTGTTTGAATAAATAAAACGCAAAATACATGAAATCAGAAGAGAGGTGATTTGACATTTTTTATTATATAACAATGAAAATATACTTTTAAGTTAAATAAATAAGTTAATCTTTTAAGATAATCTTAGTACAACGAATTAGTTTTTTATTTGACATGATTTTGTACTATTTTATATATAAAAAATATTATACTTTTAAACTAATAAACTTTATTGAACTTAAAAATATTATATATACTTTTAAATTCAATATATCTTGCTCGCAATTACAAAAACAAACAAATGATTACTAAAGTAGAAAATGTTTTCATAAAAAATACAAATTAAATATTTTATACGCAGAGATTAATTATTTATACATGTTGGCACTTACATATTTGAAACGTTATCATAAATAAGCACAGACAATTTTGAGTTCAATTGCGTCTTGATGAATTTTCTAAACACATAAATTATCATACATTTAAAAACAGAAATATGTTTTGAAATATATTTATATGTTAAGCAAAAATAACTTTAAATGTTGTAACAAAAATAATTTTAAATTTTTAAATTTTAAAATGTGTTCGTAAACTATATTTATTACTGACAAGAAACATCGAATACGTTTATTCAAAACCATACAATAATATTTCAAGATGTTATTTTTTTACGAAACAAACTGAAAGCATTTATGAAAATTATAAAATTGATTTTTCATAAAAATATTAATGTAGGTAACTATTTCGTAAAACAATGTGTCAATAATCTGGGAACTGTCTCTTTGCGATAACAAACAATAACTGATGACAAATTAAATATTTTTTAAATCGAATAACACCAATTTCACACAAATATTTAAATATTTTAATTTTTATATAAAATTTAAATTATAATATAATTTAATATAATTATAATATTTAAATTCACGAAAACTTACAATTGAGTCGCATTACTATAAATTTCCAATGGTCTCATCTTCAACATCTCAGTATTGTAAAATTCTCTAGACAGAAAATTAAATTGTAAGAGTAAATTAATTATCGTTAAATAAAAGTACTAATTGTAAGAAAATTTTGTTTGAATTTAGAATTATAAAATTACAAGTTTCAAAGATAAATGGTGACATTAAATAAATGTGGAATTAAATAATAAAATTCAAATAATATAATTGTAAATTATATTATGGCTGAAAATATTCTAATGTTAATTAATATTTAATAAATTCATCGATAGATTAAAAATGTATTTAATTTTATAGAAATTGTGGTTTAGAAGGAACTGCAATGTTGTCAGAATTCTGCAGCTATTTCTCTATTTAAGATAGGAGCGTGTTCATTTACATGCACATATCAAATTTTCCTTTATGTCAAATGATTATCAATCGTTATACAATTTTCAAGTATGAAAGTTTCTAAATTGAACAATATCTGGAAATTTGCTTGTTAATAATTTACAAAAATAATTAAAAAAGCTTGACTTATAATTAGACACATTATTTTAAAATTTAAATTTCCATTTTTGTATTATTATAAGAGAATTTGTAAATTCAAATCAGCAACACATAAATGAAAATAATTGAGCAGAGGTTGTAGCTTAATATATAACATGTTCAGTTTAAACACTTTGATTTGACTATAATATTAGAGTTTTGATTGTTATAATTAATTGGTATGAATATTAAAATATAGAAACTGAACTCTTTCATCACATCAAAACTTAAATATTAAATGCACAAAGTATATGAGCATATTATCTCTGCTTTGAAACCTTATGATAGAATACACTACATCGAAGTAAATATCTAATGAAAGTTCAATGACAAATTAAAAAATATCAGCCACATGCAAACGATATTTGAACTTGTTTGAGGTTAGCAAATTATTAGATGCTTATGCCAATCAGATTTGCTGCATAAATACATATCATTAAACGAGATAAAGGCGAACACGAAATTACTCATTTTTGAGTGATTATTGAGTCATTTTGAATAACATATACCCTTCATTTCTGGCAAAATGTTCAGTCAACGTTTAATCCAAACTTATTTATTGTTAATTAGTTTGAAAATGTTTATGCATCAGCTAAGACCACTGCGTTCTACGGCGTTTAGCGCTAAAAATGACATTTGATCATAAAAACGTTTCATGTTTATCATAAATTATTATAAGGATGGTCCTAGAGTGAAATAAATGGAACGTGAGGAAACAGCTGAATCTTAATCGAATACTGTAGTTTGCATGTCAAATAGGAATATTTCTAGTTTTTTGACAAAGTACTAACTCTCTTCAAATATCGAAGCAATGAGATCAAAATAAGGTCACATAACTTCTTTTAAATATTTTGTACTATAATTTTCAACGCGTTAATATATAAAATTTAACAGAATTTTTATAATTTAGAATTATTATGAACAGGTAAATAAATAATATATAATGCATTTAAAAGTTAAAGGTCGATAGTAAACTTCAATGTCATTTTTGCTCCAACCTTTCCACCTAATAAAGGCGGAGTCAAAAACATGCTGAAAATTTATATCGCTTTATGTAATCTGTTTTTTTCTTCAGTAACTTCTAAATATTTTGTACTATAATTTTCAAAGCGTTAATATATTAAATTTAAAAGAACTTTTACAATTTTGAATTATTATGAACAGGTTAATAAATAATATATAAATAAATTAAATCAGCTACGTATTGTTATATAATTATAAAATAAACAAAACATAATAATGCTAAATCAAAATTTAATAATTAAATAATAAAATTAATAATTGTTTTTAGATTTTCTATAATTTAAATCAAGTTAAAAAATAAAAATAAAAAATAAAATTTAAAATAAACGTCATTTTTATGAATTGACTAATAAATAACAGACGTTGTATCAGAATAAGAATTAGAGGTCATCGATAGGAACTGCTTTGCTATCAGGTTTCGGCCCCTAACTCCTCTACCCAACATAGCAGCGGGGCCAAATACATGCTAATGATGTATTTCCTCTGAAATAACTATCTAGTATCTTATTCTAATGCAAAGTATATTATTTATTATCCATCCATAAAAATTTGCCACTTAAGAGTTTAAATTTATTCTTTATATTATTGTGTTGATTTATATATTTTACTATTTTCTGCTTGATGTTATTTTTATAGTAACCTAGTTTAAAATATGTATCTATTAAATTATTTAAATGATTTTTAAGAAAGCCAATATCATTACAAATTGTTGCAATTCTTAAAATTTCATTATTTAATGTATTATATTTTATATTATATGGTATGCATGAATGCTCATGCAAAAATATGTTTCTTGTAAATTTAAATATGTCATCTTTACGATATAAATTAATAGTAGTTTTAGTTAATGTTAATTTAATGTTCATATCTAGATATACACCTTCTTTATCATTAATATTGGTTTTGTTAAGAATAAGGCTTTCTGGATAAATGTGCTCACTAATTGAATAAAAATTATTAGAATTAAATACACATATATCATCAATGTATCGAAACATATATTTCATATATTTATATTGTTTAGATTTAGTTTTTACACAGTTATGAACAAATTCATATTCTATAAAGCTTAAAAACAAGTCAGCTATAATTGGGCTACTATTACCACCCATTGGAACACCTTTTACTTGTCTAAATATAGATGTCCCTACTTTTAAATAATTTTGATTTATCAAAATATTTAGGGATTCTATTAATTCAATTTTATCCATATATTTATATTTATTTGATGGTTTAATTTTTGTTAGATAGGCGTTATAATTATTATAACATATATATGTATATCTTTTTCCGAATATAAGATTAATTAATTTTACTAACGCTTCTTTAATATCTACTAAATCTAGATTTGTATAAAGCGTACTAAAATCGTATGTATTTATATTTTGAAAATTTATTCCTTTTGTCTGTTCTAAAAATTCTTTTGTAGAATTAATACTGAAATAGTGTTTTATACCAGTATTAATTTCGATTACCTTGCAATATTTTTTAAAATGTGCTTTAATTACTTTAAGCATTTTATTCATATAAACAGAAAGTGGTTTTAATGTACATTTAAACGCACTACATATGAACCTAGGTTTTATTGGATTTTTATGTAATTTTGGATTCCAATATAATATAGGTATAGTTTTATTATCTAATTCAACCTTTATACCCTTTTTATCCATTATAGAACAGTGACTTGTAATAATTGTTTCTAAACTCAACTCACTGCGTTCATATGCTGATTTACATTTAAATCATTAGAATTAACCTCTTTCATTAGTATATCATAATAAAGATTTTTGCATATGAAGACAAAGTTATTACTAGCTTTATCAATAGTTGTTATTATATAGTTATGCTTTGATTTAGTAAGTTCTTTTTACATATCTTTATTAATTTTATCTTTCCTTTTAAAGGTTAATAAATGGTATTATCTAATTTCTTTAAATTGTGACTTAACGAAATGAGTTAAATAAATTTGTGGATCACTAAGTAGTAACGGGTCCCTGTTATGTTAACATTATGATCGCTATTTGTAAGGCGCAACTACAACTTCAAATGAAAAGAATACTAAATGTTTTATCGATCACATGTGATCGATATAGTTAAAATTCAATGCCAATTATCATTTTATTTTTAAACATATCATTTTATAAGTAACGTATAAAATATAATTTAGTATTAATTATTACTTAACAAGTAAATGAATTACTAATACCCAAAGTTTCGTCATGGATGATGCTTATCATTCTCGTATTTTATTGATAAGACTATTTTCACAACTTTTATTGTTTTATAAAATTTGCAGTAAATTATATGCAAAATGGTCTATTAAAGTGGCGTACTCCTTGGGCAAACACCAGCCCAATCGGTGTTAAAAAATTCACAGTTAATATTCACAGTTAGTATTTTACTATAGGATATATGAGTACAGTTGTATCCAGAATCCTTAGTACTTTGACCCGAACTTCAAATCTCAAGCATCACAAACTGATCGGCGCGACAAATAACAATTCGAAAACTATCATAATCTATATACGGTTATTTAATGATATCATTTTCAAGTTTTAAACATGGCTACATATGATTTAATCTGTCAGTTATAACCTCCTGTTCATATGATGTATCTTGTTATACTTTCTAATTAATTGTCAAAAAATGAAGGAATCCGTATTTTACTTTGCAAAATTATTTTATAACATTAAGCAGAATTGCAAATACGTTAAAAAATTGCAATTCATGATTAAATCTCAAATGTTGTAATTCCAATCATAGTAATAAGAAAAGACGAATATATTATCGATTCTGAAAAAAATGCGAATTTTTAAAATGATTTCCTAACACATTTGTGCATATGAAAGAAACACTGTGTCAATAATCTGTGAATTGTCCATGTTCATACGACTACCGATTGTAACGATTTAAATTTTCTAAAACCAAATTAAATTTTCAAAGATTTAACACAAATACTTTAAATAAATAATTATCAGAGCGAGATCAAAGAAAATACGAAATTATTTTTGATATTTCACTAACTTCTGTTAGCATCTTCAGAAAATTACCGAGAAATTTTCTGAAGATGCTAACAGAAGTTAGTGAAATATCAAAAATAATTTCGTATTTTCTTTGATCACGCTCCGATAATTATTTATTAATAATGGATCAGTATAAACTATTTAAAAACAAATACTATAAATATCTTAAATTAACAACTACTTACAACTCTTTAATGTTTCCGAAAATATCCAAACCCGACCATGCCCAAATCTTATTATGAGTAAAATCGCTAAACACATCAATTATATATAATTCGTTTATGAATTAAACAGAATAACTAAATAAGTGAATAAAAATTATAATTCTCGGAAAGTATTTTCATAATAATAAAATTTAAATTTAAATTTAATAAAATTAAATTTAAAAATTTAAATCGTAAAAACTTACAAAATTAAATAATCTACCAATTTATTAATTTATTTTTATATAATTTAAAAGAAACAATGCTTTGTAAAAGCAACTATGTTGTCAGGTTTCAGAGATATTTATCCATTAGAGATAAGAGCTTATTCATTTACATGCACATATCAAATTTTCCTTTATGTAAAATGATTATCAATAGCAATACAATTTTCAAGTATGAAAGTTTCTAAATTGAACAATATCTGGAAATTTGCTTGTTAATAATTTACAAAAATAATTCAAAAAGCTTGACTTATAATTAGACACACTATTTGAAAATTATAATTTCCATTTTTGTATGAATTAAAAAAATGGGTGAATTCAAATCAGCAACACAAATGAAAATAATTGAGCAGAGATTGTAGCTTGAACATATAACACATTTAGTCAAAACACTAATTTGACTATAATATCAGAATTTTTATTATTATTATTATTCGGTGTTAATATTGACAAATAGAAACTCTTTCAGTTTGCACAGCACAATGTCGTCAAAATAAGAAATTTAATCAACATTAGAATAAAAATTATTAAACAAATAATATTTTCAAATCAATTTATTTTGATAGACTGATGATGTGGTTTGCTGAAAACTCACTGGGTATAATAATTTTTGTCAATAATAAAAATCTAAAATCTGCATGACAAATACAAATAGACAAAAGGTTAAACGAGATAAATGGCAAACATAAAATGAAATACTTTTGAAACACTATAAAGCTTATTACAAATAAAAAAATTAACTAATGGCAACATTTTGAGCCAGGTGTAAACAATAGTTTGACTTGTATAAAATTAGCAGATTTTTTATGCTTCGTACTGACAATTTTATGTATTTAGATTATTATTATTAATATTGATAACATTGATGACGATGATGACGATTTAAAACAAATCAGATCAGTTAACCGAGTCCACGGATTATATAATTAATGTTTTATATTGAATGTTTATATTGAATATTTTGTTATGATGAATGTATTAATCTAGAACTGATAAAAACGTCTTTACTGTCGCATTTGATCCGAAAAACTATGCATTTTCTAGCTTCAAGATAAATTCAAATATTGCTGAACCTTTGTTTTACAAATTTGCCGAGGTGCGTGCCATGTTGCTGATTCCATTACGCAACTTTGTCCAAAAAAAACTTGAACAACATAAACTATGTCAGTAACTAATTTTGGTTTTAAGAGGAGTTTTCGTTTTAGTGTTTCAAGTTTTCGAAATTCTCGCAAAATTTCTCCATGAGCATATTATCTTGATTAACCAAATTTGATAATTATTTGAGCCTCATTTTAAATCATCAGAATTACTGTAATTTTTTATATTGTATAAACTAGTTGTAACTCATCCGTTGTTTTTGCCCATTTTTATGCGAGCAAATTATATATAAACACAGAGGAGATGTATGTGGCTTTCGATAAATCGTTGTTTGCCATTTGTTGATTTGGTTCAAATATACTTTTGTATATATCGTATTAATAGAGTATTTATGGCATTTGCGGTTTCACCAAAGTAAATTGCATTTCATGAGTTCCATTTATATAATTAACAAAATATAAAAAACAAGAATCCATCCAGTTAACAAAAATCATCGCTATAAATAGTATAAAACTCTTTTTTTCTGTGTTTTGTAGATTTTTCTGAATTGGGAAGTTAGTCGAAACGAATAAAAATAAAATTTCACGAATTATTCCGTTGTAAATTTTGCCAATATATATAATATATTTGTATATATGAATATATTAGAAAGTGACTCTTAAAGCATCGATTAATTAATTCGCAGTTCGCATAGATAGCGAATTAAAAAATAAAGACCGATTTTTAATGCCTCTGCGAAACCTATAATACAATTATATGCATGGTTTCTGCTCATAATCTTAATTCTAAAAGTACAGAAATAATCACAGTTCTTTATCATCGAACAAACTAATAAATTACAAATAAACGACACTGCGACAAACAGTTGCTTAGTAGATAAAAACAATCACATATAGATGACTTCGTATTATACCATAAGGTATAAAAGTAATCTACGAACAAGCAATTAAAGTTATCAACAAAGTTGTTAATTTTGATTGCATTTACTAAAGCAAGCAAATGATTGCTGAAATGAAAATAAATGTTTTCATAATAAACAAATTAAATATTTCAAAAGCAAATGTTTATAATTACTTACATAATTGAGACGTTACCGTAAACCGACAAGTATAAGTCTGATTTAAATATTGTATTTATAAATTTGCTAAACACAAAAATTATTATATATTATCATAAAAATAATAAATTATTAAAAATTTAATTAAGTTAAATAATTTAATTAATTAATATTATCAATTAATAATTTAAATAAATGAATTTAATTATTAATAATTAAATTATAATTTTACTTTTAATTATTAAACCTATGTCCAATGATACGGTCGATGTGATTTTATATTGCTTAGGGCGTTTAAACATTGAGAGGAAAAATAAATAAGAAATCATTGTTCACAATTTTTAGACTATTTTAATAGTCCTTTTCACGTGCTATGCTTTGTTACACTTGAAGAGACTTGATGTCATTAAAGTGTAATTTGTTTCGAAAGGAACTATTGTAATAGTTGTAAATTTGGAAACAATAATTTATTATTTTATTATTCCTCTCGAAACGCCCTGAACAATATTAAATTATTATGATTATAAATTCATAAGTTATATTATTACATTATATTAATAATATTATTCATAAATAATATTTCAAAAAGCTGCATGTTCTTTTGAAGATGCTAACACAAAATAATAAAATAATGTAAAAAATTACAATAATATTTTTAAAAGCTGCATGCTAGTTTAAAGATGTAAACACAACATAATAAAATAATGTAAAGAGTGTAAAAAATATTTTATTAAATTCAAATAATTAAATTGATTTTTTTAAATTATATCGTATTGTATGTATTTCGTATTATATCGTATTGTATGTAAGTATTTCGTAACAAACTTGTCTTTGTGAAAGCAAGAATGAGTTAATAATATGTGAATTGTGCCTTTGCGATAACAAACGAGATTTCTGATTTATAAATCAAATTTTCAAAAATCTGATAAAACCGATAAATTCACGGGTACTTACAACAGATTAACATTGCCATAAATATTCAACAACAAATTGTTCAAGATGTAATTATCGCGAAACTTTCTAAACAGATAATTATAATGCGTTTATGAATTAAATTGAAGTTAATTAGTTGTATGGTGAATTAAAATTCTCAATAGCAGAACTTGTTGAATTTACTATTATAAAATTTCAATTTTACAAAGCTATAAATAAAATGTGTCATTATATAATAAAATCAAAATAATATAATTTTGTAAATTTATCGATAGATTATAAATGTATTTAATTTTATAAAAGCAGTGCTTTATAAAAACTTCCATGTTGTCAGAACTCTGCCACTATTTCTCGATTTAATATAGAAGCGTGTTTATTTACATGTAAATATTATGTTTTCCTTTATATAAAATAATTATCAATCGTAATAAAGTATGAAAGTTTCTAAATTGAGCATATTTGAATATATTTATTTTTAATACTTCAGATCAAAACACTGACTTTACGTATTTTATACTATATTTTATGTTATATTCTAACATTTATATTTTCATTTATATTTTAACATTTATATTTTCATTTATATTTTAATATTTATATTTTATTCATGTTACATTTTATGTTATACTTTATGTTATTTTATATTAATGTTGTTTTATACAACATTTTCTATAGCAGCCGTATTTTGTAAATCTTGGACCGTTTTTATATATAGAAATTTTTTATACTTAGACTGAACTTTTATTCACGACTTTGAGGCATCATGTAACTTCTAGATGACAATGTTAGCACCGGAGTGATGGAGAACCCAGCAACACTCATCATTAGAATGAGGAACCCACTGGTCATTTTATTTGCCTTAGTGGCAAAGGCGTTTTCTACACTTGAATTAATTGACTGAGGCTTGCACTCTCTACCAAGTCGGATTGCTGTGTGGACCATCCTTAAACAATAGGCAGAGGTTGTTGCTAAATTGTCGACGCACTAGTTTAATCTTAAATGTATACGGCATGTATAATGGTGGTGCACGGATGTGCTGTGAAGACGATATGAGAAAATAATATACAATACAATAAACTTTATGACGATAACTTTTATTATATATAATAAAACTTATCGTCAGAAACCAGTAAGTATAGTATCATTCCATCGGCTAAGTTTAGTATTTCTAAACGTGTCATCGACGAGATTAAAGCTCACACAACTACTTAATACATGTTATAAGCATTTATTTACGAGTAAATGTTTATATAAAACCTACGATCAATCGTCATATGAAAGTTTAATTAATAAAAAACAATGATACTATCATGGATGTTAAAAGCGGGTCCTACCATTCGATATCGATGCGATTTATCATGTTCCGAATCTCTAATGATTCAGATTAAGGGTAGTTCTGCTTTTCGAGCTTTAGACATTGTATGTGTCAATAATACATGTGTCAATAATACATGAATATATATAACGTGTGTCAATAATATGTCTTAATATGTGTCAATAATACATGAATTGTGCATGTGCATACGATTACGATTGTAACAATTTAAATTGTCTAAAATCTGATAAAACAGATTTAACACAAATACTTTAAATATCTTAAATTAACAACTACTTACAACTCTTTAACGTTTCCAAAAATATCCAAACTCGACAGCGACCAAATCTCATTATGAGAAAAATCGCTAAACACATCAATTATAATTCGTTTATGAATTAAACAGAATAATTAAATCAATTGTGTGTTGAATAAAATTCTGATTAGCAGAAAATATCTATTGTATTTTTTATAGTAAAATTATAATTATTTAACTGTGCGATTATAAGAAAATGGGTGAATTCAAATCAGCAACACAAATGAAAATAATTGAGCAGAGGTTGTAGCTTGAACATATAACACATTTAGTCAAAACACTAATTTGACTATCAGAATTTTTATTATTATTATTATTCGGTGTGGATATGGACAAATAGAAACTGAACTCTTTCAGTTTGCACAGCACAATGTCGTCAAAATAGGAAATTTAATCAACATTAGAGTAAAATTATTAAACAAATTATAATTTCATATCAATTTATTTTGATAGACTGATGATGTTGTTTGCGCAAATCTCTATACAAAATATCGTAATTCACAAGGGTATAATAATTTATGAAATAATACTCTAAATCTAAAATTTGCATCACGCGTCGAAACCTTAAATTTGTATGATTATAAAAAATGTGTGAATATTCTTCTAAAATGTCTTTTTCATTCACAAAAACAATTATAACGGTGTGGTTTGTTATAAACTTAATACGAAATAAAAAGTTAGAAACCCCAAATTTGTTAAACGCTTCGATATTTCTATCAATACAAATAAGCAACACATTAATTAAAAAATCAAGCAGAGGTTGCTGTATTAATATAGTACCAATTTGATCAAAACACTCTGATTTGATTATTATAAGTTTTTTGATTATTATAATTAATTGGTCTGAATATTAAAATATAGAAGCTAAAATATAGAAACAAAATACAAAATTGTATATACCAAATATATGAACAAATTATCGCTGCCATTTATCCTAATGATCGAATACAAACAATTAAGAAGTACCTCATAAGAGAAAGATCTAATGAAAGTACAAATTAAAACATTGAAAAATTAACACATTGTCGTCCACGTGTAAATATATTTTGACTTGTATATGAGGTTAGCAAATTATTGAATGCTTATGTAATGACAATTTTATGTATTTTAGTTGTCATGTCAAGTTTAATGCTATCCTTAATGTTTAAGCTACATGCATACTTTAATATTTGATCAATTATCTAACCAAATTTTAGGATAGAATATCGTTAATTTCGCTAAATTAACGATCAAATCTGCTAAGTGAGTCAGACGTTGTATCAGAATAAGGATTAGATGTCATCAGGAGGAACTGCTATGCTATCAGGTTTCGGCCCTTAATTCCTCTACCCAACATAGCAGCAGGGCCAAATACATGCTAATGATGTATTTCCTCTGAAATAACTATCTAGTATCTTATTCTAATACAAAGTATATTATTTATTATCCATCCATAAAAATTTGCCACTTAAGAGTTTAAATTTATTCTTTATATTATTGTGTTGATTCATATATTTTACTATTTTCTGCTTGATGTTATTTTTACAGCAACCTAGTTTAAAATACGTATCTATTAAATTATTTAAATGATTTTGAAAAAAGCCAATATCATTACATATTGTTGCAATTCTTAAAATTTCAATTATATTCTTAAAATTAGATATTATCTAATTTCTTTTAACTATGACTTAACGAAATGGTTTAAATAAATTTGTGGATCACTAAAAAAGTAGTAACGAATCCCTGTCATGTGAATATTATGCTCGCTATTTGTAAGGCGAAACAACAACTCCGACGAGAAACAATACTAAGTGTTTTAGCGATCACATGTGATGGTAATAGTTAAAATTCAATGTCAATTATCATTTTATTTTAAACATGACGTTTTATTAGTGACTGATAAAATATAATTTATTTTCAATTATTACTTTATAAGTGAATGAATTACTAATTAGTAATTCCCAACGTTTCGTTTACCAAACATGGATGATGCTTATCATTCTCGTATTTTATTGATAAGACTAGTTTCACAACTTTTATTGTTTTAGTTTATCGCCTGACATTCAGCTATTCTATTACACAATTTTACAATATATTGAAATTAATTATATTTAAACGTTTGTTTTACAAGCGTAAAAATACTTCAATTAATTGTTTTGGTTATTCGACATTTTTATAAGATTTATATAATGATAAAGATAAAGTCTTTGTTAAGATATTTCCATATAAACATATTAGGTCAATATTAATTAATAATATTAATATTATTAATAATATATAAATATATTATTAATATAAATAATATTATTATTCTATATTAACATATTAGGTCAATATGTAAACTTTAATGTAATAAGCGTTTATTAAATACTATCTGTATATAAATTTCCCATTTAAAAAACATATGTTTAACAAAATATTTATTATTTGAAAATTATCGTTTAATAATTGTTAAACAATTATTGAACAATTTTTGTGCAAACATTTTTAAATTAATGAACAATTACTGAACAACTATTCATTTAAAAATAATCAAATAAGTAACGCTTATCAGTTAAAAAGGGCCAACAATCGCAAACGTATTCAATTGTCAAATACAAAAAGAATATGGAAACGATTTCGGGCAAATTTAAACAACACATTTATAGACGTAATAGTCGTAGTTTTTAATTAATAAAAATAAACCATTTAATTTATTAAACGCATAATTTCCTGTATATTAAGATAAAACAAATTTTAAATAAAAATAGGGAAATCTCGTAAGGTACGCATATTTAAGTAAGCAACTAAACACATTTATTCTAAGCAACTGACAAGATATAAACAATGACATCGTTAAAACCGTAACAAAAGTTCATATTGATAATGCAGCTCTTACCAACTATTACACAATGACTTGAACGAAACAAATAAAAAAAAACAAATAATTCAAAAGAAGTTGAATTTTTCAATACGAAAGAATATATTGTTGTATATAATGTTGCTTCCTCAACAAAGCTAAAATCCCACTCATACATAGTTCCATCACGGATTCAAATATTCATCTACTAGGGATTAAAGCAAGCATGAAATCACATTCAAGAGGATTAAATGTAGATTTACCATACTTGGAAGGGTGAGTGCAAGATATAATAGGAAGCTCAAAAATGTATTGATTTTGGAATTTAAATCAATATTACAATACTTGTCGTAATATTGGAGCAATTAACTCCAGAATTATAGCTTATGCCAAAAGCAAGCTGGAATTGTGAATTTTTAAGTGCATATAATATATAAAAAGTCGATTCCACAAATTCAGCAAATACGTAAGATGTTAGCCGCTGCTTATTTTAAGTAAATAAAATACATTATTACTATTTTTTAGTTTTCTAATCGTTTGTCATATTTGGCATTACAGATTGTCCTGACTATGGCGTTAAGCAGAAATACCGTCAAAAAAATTGGAAAAATGATTTATATATTAAAACAAATAGTAAAACTTTCTGTTTATTTAATATCATCACTGTCGTTTCGAACTAACGTCTTAAGTTGTGTTATTCTTCCAGACCTTAACATTGAACAGATTTTCATTTTAATGTATTTTTTGTTTTATTTTGTATATCTTTTACAATTGCTTTCGTAGAGAATGTAATTATTAGTCAGCTCTTTCTCCGAGAAGAAAAGGAGAACTAGTTTTATTTTTGAATCTTCACCAATGCAATTGGCCACTTCATTCGGTATATAAAAATTTGTTAAAAGTTTAAACTTTCTACTGGATGCAGAGTGCACCTCTGCATCCAGTAGTGAGAGGGATCTGGCACTGTTGAGTCATTGTGATGACGAAACGGCATTCGTCATTCTTTCGCGTCTGGTGTACATGTTTTACAAGAAATTCACGCGGAATGGTCTCACTCCCCTTAAATTTTATTATAGTAATTTAATAGCATAGCTCTTCCTCATGTTGACCTCTAATCCTTATTCTGATACATCGTTTGTTATTTATAAGCGAATTCATAAAAATTGACTTGTATTCGAAACCTAATTTTAAATTTTGACTTGTTATAAATATAAATTTTATTATGTTGAAATTATTAATTATTTATCTTTATTTTTATTTATAAAGTACGTAGACTAGGTTATCTGATATGAATTATTTATATGAAACCAATTTTATTAATATTAGAATAATAATGTTATTAAATGCCAATAATAACTTGAATCGACAAATCGAATTAATAAATATTTTGTAAGGATTGCTTTGAAAACAGATTTATTATTAATCCTTAAATTATGAGACCTATAACACGCATGCTAATTAATTTTAGCTTTATTTACACAAAAATCTATTATTAAAATATAAATTAGGAAGAATGCTACAAAAATGAGGAGCCATGATTTGTATCTTGAGATATGATTAAATCGCAAGCAGGAATGTAATTGCACTCGTCAATTTGTATGAGGATATATTATAAAGTTACAATAATAGCATTGCTAATTCGACTAGCGTTAATTCTTTTTCGCAACGATATCAATAGAAAAACTAAGTACTAAAAATGAGTTTTCGATGCATAAGTTAACAAGGTAATTATTTTCGTGCATCAAAGGCGACTAGCGCTGGTTTGGACATTTTACTCTTGAATTCAAACATATACAGTGACATGTAATCATAAATGTTACGACACTATTAAGGTAAAAGATACGACACTATTAAAAAAGTGTCGTATCTGTTAAAGAACAGCAAAACCGGTTTGATATAACTGACAACGACAAACAAATAACAGCTTAGAAAATATGCGAGATTGCTAACAGTAATCGATCCAACAAACGAGCAAACAATTCAATGGGTAGAATCATAAATGTCCATATAAATTGTCAAGTCTTTCGAGGATTTTAGGTTTTGAATGCTAAGGGTTAACTACAAAATTTTATAAATGTAATTGAACTTTCACATGTATGTCAACTTCAATCGTCATGTTAATATACAAAAAGGCGGCTCAATAGAATGTTGCAAAATCTGATCCATTAGTCAAATAATATAATAACATAAAGTTTACAACAACCTAATCGAAATGAGCAAAATAAACAATTCTGAAATGGATCCAAATCGTTTTGGCTTCATGGCCGATGTATAAAACAATATTTTATATTTTGTTGATATATATATATATATAAGTTTTGTGTTAGAAAAACCAGCTGGTGATTTTCATTAATGAATATATAGGGTGTATGGAATTGGATATCATGAAGGAAGGATTCTGTAGCTGGTTTAAATGCCAAAGTCACCTCGTGTGACCTAGCAAGTATTCAATACATAAAAAAAGCATCCATCAAAAGATCACCAGTCCCGATTTCAATCGATCTTCATGATCTCATACGATACATATATAACAAGCATGCCAGAGAGCATCTCGGACAATGCAGTTTCTGGAGATCATGATGGAAGGTTTCATATACTGTGTGAAATCTGGCTATCCTGGATTCGTAGCCTAGCAGTCAAGAGCTCAAGCCAAGTACGGAGAGCGACAGCTCGAATCTCGGATAAGTCAAGTTTCAAAAGACGAAGAGTTGGTAGTCAGCCTTCTGATGAGCCCGGGGCTACCAACATGTGGCAAAGAGCGGGCGAAACGAAAACGGTTGTGGCAATGTGGCCGCTAGTAGTCAGGGTGTATGGAATTGGATATCATGAAGGAAGGATTCTGTAGCTGGTTTAAATGCGAAAGTCACCTCGTGTGATCTAGCAAGTATTCAATACATTAAAAAAGCATCCATCAAAGGATCACCAGTCCCGATTTCAATCGATCTTCATGATCTCATACGATATATATATATATATATATATATATATATATATATATATATATATATCTTTGATATTGTTTACATCTTACAGTAATAATTATATATCTTACAGTAACATAATTTATACATTTACTGTGTGTATAAAACAAACGCGATATACACTAAATCCGCTACGGATATTGGAAATAGAAATCGAATGAAATTAAAATTTATAAAATTGCTTTATGCATGTAAATAATTTTAAAATAAACTTAAAGTTAGCAAACCAAATTATATTTTTGTCTAACGTAAATTTAATTTAAAATCAAAAATATACTTTTAAATTCAAAATAAACTTGTTCGCGTTTAATAAAACAAACAAATGATTACTGAAATAAAAAAGTTTTCACAGCATACAAATTAAATATTTTATAAACAAAGATTTATATGGCAAAATTTATAATTCAAATGTGTTGGACTTACATATTTTGGACGTTATCACAAATGTTTAATGATAAGTTTGATTTAAATGATGTCGAAGAGAATTTTCTAAACACAACAATTACCATCGTTATAAAAATATTATTGAAAGACAAGATATTTGATGATTTGTCAATAGACATTCGCATAAACGAAAGAATACGAAATTTTTAAGAAGCTTTATTCTTATTCGGATGTGGTCAATTCAACATAATAAAATATTTTATAAAACTGTATAAAAATATGTTTATATAAAATAAAAACTATTAAATTTATGTTCTATAACATTATAATTCTCTAAAATCGAATAAAACAGATAAATACGATAAATATCTTAAATTAACGGATACTTACAAATTAGAAACAGTACCATAAATGTTCAATAAAGACTTATGCAATATGCCAGTATTGTAAAATTCTCTAAACAGATAAATTAGCATTCGTTTATAAATTAAACAATTACAATTTTCATAAGCAGAAAACATTGATATTATTATAAAATTATAATTTTGTAAAACTAAATTAAACTGTTTATATACTAAGAATTAAAGCAAGCACGAAAGCACATTCGGCCCGATTGAATGCAGATTTGACATACAGGTTAGACTAAGTGTAATTCATGATTTAACCTCAAATGTTATAATTACTGAATTTAAAAGCTCTCTGGCCATCCTGGTCATATGAATTGTTCACATGCATTGTTCAATGAATTGAACAATTTATATGAATTGTTCAGTAAGAGGGATGATTTTAAGCGGCTCTTAACTAAAGTGATATCATAGTTATGTAAATTGCTTAATGTACATAAAAACTTCGTGCCCCATACTAAACAAAGATGTAGGGTAATAACTAATACCATTTTAAAGTTAAAACTTAATGTAATACTCGTATAACTATTTTTTATTATATTTTAATCTTTTCTCAAATTTAAGATTAAATATTGTTACACAGGTTCATACCGATTACCTTTGTCTATCCAGATATTGCAGATATATTAAATATTTTTCAATTAACTTATCGAACTACGGTACAGCGAATTAAAAGTCTATCGGGGTGACAATCCAAATAATAACATCTTCTCAATCTGCGTGCAGATGAAATAACTCTACTAGATTAGACTTTCGATTTTTCAAACATTAGAATTTATCACGGGGAGAGGAGGATACTTCCTCTCCCGTGATAATTTGCCACTACATCAGCACACAACGCAAAACGCCTCACCTTGTTGACCTACAACTCATTTATGGGTTGCAGTTTGATTTTCAAACACTTATCAACGGACGATTTGACATATCCCCACTGCAACAACTGCCGCAGATGGAGGCAGGGGATTTGAATTGCAAGCATCCCCACATATTCGGGGTTTGTGGGATCAATGACCATGATTTAGAAAAATTCATTAGTACTGCTTCATGATGCAATTGCGGGAGGGACAATCCCCCGTAATCCAGCAAGTTCTCAATATTTAAGGAATATTAGATCAGACACGCTGTTAGATCAGATCATGTGACGCCGTGAAGAATTCCTATCTCTCGGAGGTAAAATTTTGATAATAATAAACATGAAATAAAGAAAATTTGATGCAGTTGGAGGTAATGATTAAGAGTTTTGTAGTGGTCATAGTCTCGCCTCCTCCATATCCTGTAATCTCAGGACCCATCTCCAACAAAGAGACGGCTTCGGGTCATCCCTGTATCAGTTAAAAAGGAAATAAATGAAAAATTAATAACGAGGCCGAAGACATTGGAAGTGATTGTAACTCACCTACCAGCAAGGGTGAGGAAAGTGGTCTCTCTGTGAGGACTGGATATGAAAAAGATACGATTCTTATCTCTGGTCCCAGCTAGGAAGCTGCTTGCTCAACCAGGTAACACTAATGCAATGGTAAGTAGGCTTGAGCATTTTTCTCTGAACAGAAAAATGTTAAGTGAAATTCGTGATGTGCTTTTGTCCTTAGTATCTTAACTGGTCGCGATGCAGAAGTCATAGTCTTCTAGAAAACTAGATCTATCCGGTCACCCCAGGACATAACTCGATTTATATCTAAGAACATAACCACCTACTTTACTCCGTAAATAACCTAACCTCACTCCTCTTCAATTCAAGGTCTACAAACTTTGGTTAAGAGCCACTTAAGATCATCCCTCTTACTGAACTATTCTTATCCAGCCATGTCTTCTTTAGCGATAACATTCAGGAAGAACGATAAATGGATCAGCATAGCCAATATATATATATATATATATATATATATATATGGCTGTGCTGATCCATTTATCGTTCTTCCTGAATGTTATCGCTAACGAAGACATGGTACTTGGTGACTTCAACGGTGGAACTGGTATTTCGATAAGTGAAGAACTCCACAGAGCCTGGACCATATATCATGTTCACAAACCATCGTCCCTCCTTATATGGCACAACAAATTCTCCCCTTGACTTAAAACTGCTACAGAAGAATTGGTTGTTAAGACCCATCTGTATTGAGCGGTTGCGCTCAATTTTTCCCTGTTGTAGGAAATGCGAGTCTGACTCAATTTAATTCCTACCCCTCTTCGCAAGCTACGGCGATTCTTTCGACTACATAGAAAATGTCATATATTCAATCACACTCCGTCAAAAGCTATAAAGATACATCTGTTCAATCTCTGTTTCCCTCAGACAGCCAATTTCAAAAGAATACAGGAGTTCTAGGTATAGACACCAGCTGAGTAGGGATAGGACAAGCATTGCTCGCTTTAATTCTTCCCAGTCTACTTTTTGGAAGATATTCAAGACGTTTGTCTGCAGGAATAAGAGAGCATCGGGTTGGATTGTAGCATAGGTCTTGATATAGTTTTGAAAAGTCACTATTTCATCATAATTATGAAGCCACACAATCTCCCAAATCATTCTCACATTGGAGGACTTCAGGAGTAGGGACTTGGCTGTTACATATATCCTTAATTCCTTGTCCTTTTTTCATGGAACCGTATAACCAAGCAAAAGCCAAAAGTACTAGCGATATCTTCTCTCTTCATCCGATGTGGCAGGCATTAATTTTAGCCGTAGAATTTTTTAATAAAGAAAATGTGTCTCTTGTCCTAGAGATCTGCGGACCATTTCAACTCAAAACTCCCTCATCTTCATCTACAAGAAAGTGCTGATGTGTAGAATCCGCGACTATCAAAGTAAGCGAAAGTTAATCCCGTCAGATTTTTATAAATTTGATAAATGTCGCCTAGTCCATTAAGAGATCGGTGCAGTACATCAATTTTGTCAGGAAAATAGTAATCAGCTTGATGTTGCTGTCTTTCCATATATTTCTGCTGCATTCAATCGCATCTTTATTCCATTTGTTATCTCTTCTCTGAGGTTTCTCGGGTTCCTGCGACAATTGTTAACTGGGTGGATATATTGCTGTACACGAAGCTAATCTTTTACAAATATGACCCTGATAAACGTCAGTTCTACCATATTACAGATGTGCCCCAAAAGATCCCTACTTTCTCCTATTTTATTTCTTGCTGCCTCCATTGTTCTATTGAAACCTTTTATTCGTGATCAATATCTAGTAGTATACGCTTATGATACCACAGACCTATTTTCTGACGCAGATGCAAAGATGTAGTCTCATACATCATCCGCTTTTAAGATTAAAAGACCAGTTAATCTCTTCCAATCTTATTCACAATTCATCAAAATCGTTGGTGTTCTTTTTCATGGAACCGTGTAACCAAGAAAAAACTAAAAGTACTAGCGATATCTTTTCTCTTCTTCATTTTGAACAATCTCCCAAATCATTCTCACACAATCTCCCAATTATAATCGAATCTTTACACATTCAATCTTTACACATTCGAATCTTTACACATTCAATCAAATTACACTCTCAATCTTTACACATCAAGTAAGATACCTGGGGTTTACCACTATGGTTAAATGTTTGTTCGGATCAGACTCGAATAGATTCAAGAGTGTCCTAAAGAGAGCTAGATGGGTAATGAAACGAGCTCAGCGTATGTCATTAAAAGGGAGTGTACAGGTGCGCCTTTGTACAGCTGGGTAATCTCGGGATTAGACTTTTTATACAGAGAACGCATTCCTAGAGCACAAACTAAGCTTTCTGAAATTTATTTATATTCTCAAGTTTAAATAGCTTAACGGATCCAATTTGAGACGCCACCATACAATATTTTTGATTTAAATTCCATTTAATAAGCAACCTTTAAAGTCACGTAATTGAACTTTGATCAGTTTTTAGCCTAAATTTTACAGTTAAGATAAAACGTAAATAATGACGAAACGACTTGTCAGCCGTAAATTTCTCTTTTGATGAATGATGTACGCTGGTGGGAGTACGTAAGCGATCTGTATAAAAACGCAATCGAATAGTAATCTTGCATAAGCAATGCATCTAGTTATGTCTCTGATACATTGGTTTCAACAACAAATTATTTTGGTACAATAAAGGTGCCTAGTGCTGCTTAGACATTTCACTGTTTAGGTCTCAAAATCCATCTTAGTCAGTGAAAACAATGGGAAATGGTCGTATTCTACAAACAATCAGATTCTTTGAAAAAAGCATAATATCCATTAAAGAACAGCAAAAAACGGTTGGCTTCACTTGAGAACTGCAATAATGAAAGCTTCGAGAAGTGGCTGATTTTGCTAAGTTTAACGATACAACGTCCAAGCAAAATTTTGATGGAATAAAGATGTGAGAAAAACAGTATGACGGTAGAACCAAGTCTTTACAACTTAGTTGAAAGACCAAAGCAATCAATAATTAAAATCATTACGTTTCGATATAAATGCTCAAGACTTTCTAGGATTTCTGATTTACAATGCGAAGGATAGATTTCTAAACATTGTATTTGCAAGAAGGCGCTCAGTCAGCATTTCAACATCTAGCATCATTTTAATATAACAAAGGTAACCCTATAGAATGTTTCAAACACTGATTCATCAGTCAAATAATAGAACTACTCAAAGTTTCAAAAAACTAATTGAAGTGAGGTGTAGAATAGATTGATCAAAATCATTTTTGAATTCGCAACTAGCCGTTATATTAAACAATATTTTATTATTTTGTTGAACGAATATTATACATACCACTTATATTTCTTCTCTATGGTTTACATCTTACAGTTATCAATAAAGCACTTTCAAAATACGACAATTTTGTCAAGTAATATTAAGAAAAATTTCATTTGATTTAGTAAAGCAAAAACCGATCAGAATATATATATATATATATATATATATATATATATATATATATATATATATATATATATATATATATATCTAACTGAGCCAAATCTACATTTATATATGGAAATGTATAATTTATATGGAAATGTATAATTTATATGGTAATGTAGATATATTTAATATCTACATTTATATATGGAAAGAATTGATTTTATCAATCCTGAGTCACACCGATTAGAATATGCCGTAACAAATATATATATATATATATATATATATATATATATATATATATATATATATATATATATATATATATATATATATATATATAATCGAGCATATATATCTGCAAACTCTCGTCAGTAAGATGAACTATCACACGCCGTTTCGGCTGCCTCTGTGACATTGTGAAAATGCATTTCCGACATCTAGCTTAAATTGTTGGTGGCGTTAGCTCTTAAGTCCAACAATTTGCAATGCAGACCATCATATTACTATGATGGTCTGCAATACCGATTCAAACGAAACTCTTATGATTATATAGAAAGAATTGATCCACTCAATCTCGGTTTCTTACAGTCAAGCATCCGAAAGTTTGATCCTCTGGTTGTTTATGATGGTCTGCATTGCAAATTGTTGGACTTAAGAGCTAACGCCACCAACAATTTAAGCTAGATGTCGGAAATGCATTTTCACAATGTCACAGAGGCAGCCGAAACGGCGTGTTATAGTTCATCTTACTGACGATGGCTGCCGGCTATCACATGACCGTCTAGGAGTGACGAGAGTTTGCAGACTGAAGAATATGCTCGATTCGAACACTCACTTAAATATACGGAAAGAATTGCTATTCGCAATCTCGAGCAATACCGATTCAAACGAAACTCTTATGATTATATATATATATAATCTTAATGTAATATGACAATTTATTAAGCTTTGAAAACATCATGCAAGTATTTAATCGAAAAGAAAACATCAAATTTTAAAAGGAAAATGTTATCAATCATTACATGCAAATGATTTCATTATAAATGATTTCAGAAAATCATTTATATAAAAATTGATGATGTTCCATCACAAAAAAATCTGTCATTTTGATCACAAACGATTGGAAATTAATCAATTGCGAAGGCATATAATAACATATTGAGAAATAAGTGAAATATAACGTTTTAACTTAAGTAAATAAAATTCCTAAATTTTCTTTGTATGAAAAAACTCGGTGTACGCGAAATTATAATTTAATATTAGCAGCAGAAATCCAACAAAATTTTAATATGAAATTTAATATTATTTAATATTAAATTTAATATTTAATATTATTTAAAATGCATATATATAATGCATAAATAAACTTAAAGTAAAATAATTAAAGTTAATAAATAAAATTGTTTTTATATATTACATATTTCGATTATAGTACCATAAAAATGCTATTATATTCAATAAAAAACTTGCTCGCATTTACTAAAACAACTAACTGATTACTAAAAAGAAATGTTTTCGAAGTAAATAATAAAACATTTTAGGAGCAGGAATTGATAATTTATGCGTGTTACAACTTACATATTTGGAACATTCCCGTTGATAGACAATGAAGAGTTTGACACAAATTTTGTATCTTTAAAATATCTAAAAAAAATTAAAAGCTTTATACAAGAAAACATTATTTGAAAAATCCATTATTTTAAGTAACAATAATTTTATATATTTTTTATTTCAACATTTGTCATTCAGCTATTTTAATTAATAATAAGATACATTAAAATATTTTATTTAATAACAAAAGAATACAATAGTATTTTAAGAAATTGTATTCTTCTGAAGAACTCATTTTTACAACAATAAAAAACAGTATTATTAAATTGTGCAAAAATATTATCATATTAAATGCAAACTTATAATATTGTATGTAGTAACTATTTCGTAACAAAATTGTGTTTGTGAAAGCAAGAATGTGTCAATTCAATCTGTGAATTGTGCCTTTGTGATAACAAACAATTACTAATAACAAATTAAATTTTTTAAAATTCAATAAAATCGATTTATACAAACACGAGATATATATCTTAAATTCAAAGGTACTTACAACCGAGCCACAACAGCAAAAATATCCAATACCGAGTTTGAGTTAATCTTAGTTCTTTGAAATTCTCTAAACAGATAAATTTATTTTGTTTATAAATTAAGAAGGATAAGTAAATGAATTTTCGTTGAATTAAATAAAATACGCATTAGCATAATTGACTGAATCTATTATTATAAAATTACAATTTCAAAACACTGAAAATAAACTGTCATTATATAATAAAATTCAAATAATATTATTTTATAAATTAATCGATAGATTATTAATCCATTTTATTTTATGAAAAATGCTCTTCAGAAGAAACGTCAGAATTCTGTAGATATTTCCAGATTTAATACCTAAAAGTGTTCATTTACGTACATATATTATATTTTCCTTTACAATTTTCAAGTAATATCGTCTCAAGTACATATTTCGTTAAGTTTCACCACGCGTTGGTCGATGGAAACGTGCTCATTTACATGCAAATATTAAATTTTCCCTTATGTAGATTGATTATCAATCGTAATATAATTTTCAAGTGTGAAAGTTTCTAAATTGATAATATCTGGAAATTTGCCTTCAATAATTTACAAAAATAATTTAAAAAGCTTGACTTTAATTAGACTATTTTAAAATTTAAATTTCCATTTTTGTATTATTATAAGAGAATTTGTGAATTCAAATCATCAACCCATAAATGAGAATTTCTAAATTGAGAATATCTGGAAAAATTACTTTTCACTCAAATAATAAAGTAACTTGATTTATCAATAAACACACTATCAATAGCGTTTTGATTATTAAAATTAATGTAATTATTAATATTTTAAAAGTAAAATATTTCATCACATTAAATGTATTTAATTTTATAGAACGAGTGTTTTAAATAAAACTGCTATAAGGAAAAATTTCGGTCGTTATAAGAGCGTGTTAAACGATTTAATAATTATAATATTATTTAATATAATATTAAATAATATAATATTAATATTTTTCAATATTATAATATTAAATAATATAATATTAATATTTTAATATTATAATATTAAATAATATTATATATTATCTAATACTTCAGTTTTAAAAATGTAAACATCTAAATTTAAATTGTGTAATTCAGAATTCTTATGATCAGAAATTTTAATCATGTTTAATGTAATCAGGCTATTGTGTATGTTCTAGGAAGATTAAAGTGTTGTCGATAATCTACTGACATACTGTCGATAGTCTACTGGTTTAATCGATTTGATTGATGAAATATGCGTAGAATTGATTTTGGATTGTAGGCCAAGATTCTTTTTGATGAATCGCACTTACATGCATCAAATTGCTTAAAGTTGTTACATGAAAGGTCTAACCATATTACAGGTATGGCGTAACTTATCACGGGCTCTTGCATAACATTATAGAATCGAAAGATAATGTGTAAAGATATACTTGGAAGTTTTCGATAATTGTATGTGGCAGATAATACCTTAATGATTTTTATTAAAAGTGGATACAAAATTGCAATGTGGAGTTAGATGTGTGCCTAGATATATTTAAGATTTGAAGTATTCGATTGTGTCGACAGTCTAGCGAAAGTTTATCGGAATTAGCAAGGCGTTCTCCACGGCGAAATTTAATAACATTGGGTTTATAATATTGACAGTAAAGCCGTTTTTGATAGAGTATAATTTGAGTCGGTCAAGTATGGTTTGTGCAATTTGAATATTGTCGGAAAGTATCATCAAGTCATTGCGAAAAGAATGATTTTGGAGTGGTGTGGTTTCGTCTTTGAAGTTATTTGGTTAATCCGCAACAGAATGTGATAAAAGAAACGGACTGAGTGAGTCACCTTGCAGGACTCCTTTGTGTTGAGTGATTAGAGCGGAGAAAGAAGCACTATGGTTAGTGAATATAATTATTTTTCTTATTAACATTTATTGTAAGATTACGGTATTTTATATTACAATAATTGTCTATTACACAACGTTAATGTATCATAATCGTTAATAAATCTTTGATTTATCGAACAACTATCATCTTTAGAAAACCTTTATATATTTCCATAAAAATCTTTTAGCTTATTATCTCTTACAAGTTGTTTTAATATTTCTAATTGTTCGTTTATATACATACCTGAACATTATCGAGTTTGATAAGTGAACATGTCGATTAACTAGCCTTATTTTGGGCGACCCCTTCCTAAAACGGTTGCTTGTTTTCGATAACGTGAAATCCAGATATTGTTATTAGGTCACATGCTAGCGATTCGGTGATATTAATGACATTGAATTCGGACAAGAATGATAATAGTTCGAAGGAAGTATATATTTTACTTATTCTACATTTTAGTTAGGAATTCAATGTAGTCGAAGAGTTGTGGAACACGCTAGTACTGATATAATAGCAATTATATGCAAAGGCGATGTAATAAAAGTGTGATTATGGGATTTAAAGTAAATATTGCGGATTGTGAAGTAAGTTGATTATTTGCACTTTCGAAAAAGAAAGGGACCGTTCACACAACTTAACCTATCATAATCGTTAATAATTCTTTAGGTTATTAAACAAATGATATATATAGACAACTTCTTATATTTACAAAGAAAGATCTTGTAGTTTATTATATCTTAAAAGTTGTTTAAAATTACTAATTTTTTATTTATATATATTTTTTTAATATTTTTGATTTAATTCTTTTTATTACTTTTATCAGACATGATTTCTAATGACTTAATCAACCTTCCACTACGTCATTCGAGCTTAATGGGTACATTAAATTAAGCGTTTTAGTCCGAAAATCTTCTATTGCTAATAATTTTCGATTCAATGTTGATTCATCTTATTCAATATATGTGTTTTGTGTATTCTTAGTTTTTAATATTTGATACGTATTTCCTTTGTATAGCAGTCTACATGCACAACGTGGACTGCAATGATAGATTCCAAAAGATTGCAAAATATAAAAAACATTAAAGAGAATTCATAAAAATTAAAACATTTAGAGAGGTAACAAAATGCATTGATTAATATCATTTAACTATTGTTTATAACATCATTGATTAGCAACAATCGGTTTAAGAATAATCGATTTAAAATTCAGCGTTACTTACATTTGTCTAACGTTGCCATTAAAGACAAGTGAAGAGTTAAATTCAAAGATAGTTCCGTACAACTTTCTAAATATCAAATATTATTCATTTCATGAAAATGAAAGTAATTTATTAAAATGTAAAAGAGTACCATTTAAATTTTTAAACTATTTTAAACTGAATTTTAATACAAACTGGAAATGGTGCTTTTGTAATATTTAAAATTTAGTTATAAAAAATGCTTTGTTGTACAAAATTAAATGTAAGGTAAAATTATTTTGTCAAACTGTGGAAATGTAGTAATTTATTTGTTCCTAATTAGTATGTATAAACGTTTGCTACGTAAATAAATAATTGTGAAATAGTTGATCATTTATTGCATAATAAATGATTACATTCAAATTTAAAATGTAAATTTAAAAATTGTTAATTTAAAAACAATAGATACTTACACCGAATAAATATTATCAACGATATTCAGAAAAATATGTGACTTGACAGTTGAATCGTGAAATTCTCTAAACAACAATTACATGAACAAAAATATAGGACAGTGTTTTAATGCTTATTGCTCGTCATAAAATATTTTGTAATATTTCAGTTTAAAGAATATATAATATGCAAATTTATATAAATTAAAAAATATTTTTGACTTATCAAACTTAATATTGGTTCAGAAAAAGAGCAGAATTATTTCCAAAGAACTTGTAAAAAAATGCTCGCTGCAAATAATACAGAGATTGCATACGTATGATGTTGATGATCACACGAGAGAATTTTGTAAGAGACATTTTCAGTGTCTATATTTCTACCAAATGCCATATTATGTAAGCAAAGAACAAAGAATGTAGACATAGCATGCAAATAATAGGAGCAAGCTCAATGAAATAAAAATATAAATTAAAAAATATTTTAATTCATTTCATTCATTTAGCTTTTGACTGAATTACGAGTAAACAATTAGATTAAAAAATAGTCACATCGCGATAATCATTAAGTCACGGTTGTTCGTAAGCTAATTGTCATATACATATCGTATTAAAACTCGTAATTTTATGTAGATAATGTAGATATTATATAGATTTTATTTAGATAATTTTATTTAGATAATGCAATTACAGCAGAAATCCTAATGATATAGAAATATATTTTTTAATTAATTAAATACTCCAAAATAAATGGAGATATTCTATAAAAATGTCAGAATGACAGTTTTCATTCTGTACTTCATAAATTTTGCAAAGCTATTAATGTATTAGTTAATTGTAAATAGTTGATAATGATCCATTATTGATGAATAATTATAATAATCGGATCAATAAAGGAAGAAGTTCTATTTTGATATATTGCTGACCTCTTTTAGCATTTTCAGAAACCATAATTCGATGAAACAATTGAATTTGTAAGAATTGAATATTCACAATTGAATTGTAATTTTCTGTAGATGACAACAGAGGTTAACGAAATATCAAAATAAAATGTCATTAGTTTGGCCCAGCTCTAATACTTTTGTTGCAGTTAATTTGTAAATAATTAAAGTTAGGAAGTTAGCAACGAGACAAGAGAATTTGAATTTGTTACTGGATTATAAACAATTAATTAAATATCAATTGGAAATTAATATAGGAAATTTATTGCTAAATATCATCATTTAAAAAACAAAACATCCATGCTAAAAAACGTAAAATGTAAAACAATTAGAGTTGATAATAAAGTAATGTTAGTATAATTTGTATTTAAAGAGATTATATCAATTTGATTATTATTTAAATTTAACTCAATTATAAACAATTAATTAAATAACAATTAAAAACCGTTTTCAAAAGTGTTTTTAATACAAACAGATATAAAAGAGTTAAGCTGTCGCATAAAATGGGATTGCATATCTTTAATTATATGTTCTTTATTCTTAATTAATGCTAAACAGGAAGAACGCAACGCAAGGTATAGGCTATCAGACGTGAAGCAAATACTAATGAGAAAAAATAGTAAAATAACATTACACATATTTTAAATAATAAACATATACCATTGGTCGTTACTTACATATTAGATATTTGGCCCTTAATATATATTGAAGAGTTTGCTTCAAAAGTAATGTTGTAAAGGTCCCTTAACATTAATAGTTTCATAAAAATGCAAAGATTAATTTAGTTTTGAAAAATTATATGCCAGGTCTATAATAATGCATTTGACACCATGAGTTAAAACTGTAGCAAGGTGAGGTAAATTCATAAGAACAATGTAATGTAAATCGAGTATATATCAAAAACAGAGAATAAAAAAAGTTTGATCGATAAAATTACATTAAACATTATAATATATTAAACAGAAAAATAAATAAAAAAATTCCGATTTACTTGTTATGAATGATATCAAAAACTGAAATTAAAGGGTTTTTATCAAATATTATATTTTTAAAAATAAAACAAGAAAATGTTTTTTTAAAATTTTATTTTAATTTCAATTAAAAGAAAATTTAAATAATTAAATTAAATAAAACATTATTATAATGAACTAGAACATTTGATTGACATGATTCATTTGATTCATTAGACTCACACAAAATGACCCACACATTTTGAAAATACAATGATTCAAATGCGATAAAGCAAATGTAATTTGTTTCGTTGTATAAAATTTTGATATCATAAGTCCGCCGTTTCAATGCTTGTTGATGGCACTGCTCGTTGCTTTAATCATATCTAGAGGGCCAACAGTAGTATGCTACATTGCAGTATTAGTTGACCACTATTAATTAAATTTTTAGTCTTAATTGAAAAAATGCAGGTTTTCAAATTGAAAGTAGAACGTTTCCAACCAACGCTCATTTCTTGTATTGTGTTTGAGTACAATGTTTCGTTTTATGTTCTATTTATGTTCCTGTTTATAAGGAACAAATATGATACTATATATTATTACCTCAATATTAATGCTATATAAATATAACAATATATTAAACCTTATTATTAAAATAATATATAAAAATTGAAATAAATCGTAAATTGTGAAAATATGTTACTCACCTAATTAGCGGAAATTAAAAAATTACCATTTTTTAAATAAATGTTCATATTTTGAAAGATTTACAATATTTAATAATTTAAATGTACAAAGAAATATACATTTAATTATACATATATTTTATTAAATATATTTACATATATATATTTAATTAAAATTGTAATTTTCCTATAATTTAAATGTATCAAGGAACATATATGATATTACATATTATTACATCAATATTAATATTATTAGGAATTGTATCAGATGCTCTTGAACTTTGTGCATTTTATACCATTTTAGGAAAACGACTACATACCGTCAGTTTAAAGGACAATAAAAACAAAAAATACACTGAGCAGAAACGAGCATGTATTACAATTAAAAAATATAAAAATATAAAATATATCTAAAAATTAACAAATCAAAAACAATTAGTAATGATTTGTTATTATTATGATTTGTTACTAAATTTTTGTAACATCTCAAAAGTAAAATGAAAATGTAAACTTTTAAAATGATTTGATATTAAAATTGTCACCTTAAATCCATATTGAGCAATATTTTGATAATGTAAATTTGAAAATCGCGACAAGAAAATTAGAGATGTCCAAAATAATGTTATGGTCTTCTTGCATACATTAATCAAGGAACAATGTTTTTCTTTTTCTTTTAGTAATTAACAAGAAATTCATTCCGATCAATAGAAAAAATAATACAAACTGAATAATTAAAAATACAATTTAGATTCCAGAGAAAAAAACTACAAAATAAAACATCTTAAAAACTAAAATATAAAAAAATACAGTCACTGCAAAAAATATATCAATGAAAACACTGGATCATGAACTATATTGTTTCCCTCTACACCTTTATGCTCATAGGACTTACAATAGTGATCCGAGGCAAACCTAGTTTTTAGATGAGGTAAAACCTCGTCAATATTTGCAGAGTCAATATCCGGGCAGTGACCAGTATTACTAATGTGTTGTGCGACGGCACAACATACTATTCCAATGTGTGCAAATGTGCGTCGTGTACAACATTTTCGTATTTACATTGTGTTACTTTTTAAAGTTTTGAGCTTTATATCGATTATTTCCTGTGTGGGCGATCAAGATTCAATTGATGATTTTTAAATATGATATGGTGCAAAACCTTAAAAAACTTAGATACATTTGCTATCAAAGTCAAAGATGGTATTTTGAATGTTTTTCACATATTGATTTTGATTTGATTATGCCTTATCAAATGATTGCAAAATATAAAAAACATTAAAGAGAATTCATAAAAATTAAAACATTTAGAGAGGTAACAAAATGCATTGATTAATATCATTTAACTATTGTTTATAACATCATTGATTAGCAACAATCGGTTTAAGAATAATCGATTTAAAATTCAGCGTTACTTACATTTGTCTAACGTTGCCATTAAAGACAAGTGAAGAGTTAAATTCAAAGATAGTTCCGTACAACTTTCTAAATATCAAATATTATTCATTTCATGAAAATGAAAGTAATTTATTAAAATGTAAAAGAGTACCATTTAAATTTTTAAACTATTTTAAACTGAATTTTAATACAAACTGGAAATGGTGCTTTTGTAATATTTAAAATTTAGTTATAAAAAATGCTTTTTTTGTACAAAATTAAATGTAAGGTAAAATAATATTGTAGGTATATGAACATTAAGTAATATATTCGTTCTTAATAAGTATGAATAAACTCAGGCCTTAAACAATCTTTCAAAATACTAAATTACAAGTTTCAACTAAATTAGAATCCAAGCATACAGCATACATTACTCCGTAAATTTTTACAAAAAAATATAGCTATCAAAGATATTGGAGTATTTCACTGAATACAACATGCTCATAATTAAACAAGGATATAAGTTATATTTTAATTAAATTTAAATCAGAATGTAGCAATCAGGGAGATTGCATAAAAGTATATGTGCCGTTTGTTTATAATAAAACATCTCAACCTAATAACATCTTGTAATAATGCATTTAAATAATTTTACATGATTGTAAATAAAAATCAATAAATTAAAAATCAATCAAATTTTTACATGAAAAAATTGAGTTTTATAACGTTATTTATTTAAATTCTTTTTAAAACAAAGATGAGTTTACAAATAAACACAAGTTCTGAAACGAAAGTAAAACTTGTTGTTATAGCAGCACGGAATAATTATTGTATAATAAATGCATATATCGAAATTTGAAATATTACCGTAGAAATGGTAAATTTTAAAACTATAGATACTTACATCGAACGAATATTATTATGGATATCCATCAAAAACTGTGACTTGACAGTTGAATCGTGAAATTCTCTAAACAACAATTACATGAACAAAAATATAGGACAGTGTTTTAATGCTTATTGCTCGTCATAAAATATTTTGTAATATTTCAGTTTAAAGAATATATAATATGCAAATTTATATAAATTTAAAAAATATTTTTGACTTATCAAACTTAATATTGGTTTAGAAAAAGAGCAGAATTATTTCCAAAGAACTTGTAAAAAAATGCTCGCTGCAAATAATACAGAGATTGCATACGTATGATGTTGATGATCACACGAGAGAATTTTGTAAGAGACATTTTCAGTGTCTATATTTCTACCAAATGCCATATTATGTAAGCAAAGAACAAAGAATGTAGACATAGCATGCAAATAATAGGAGCAAGCTCAATGAAATAAAAATATAAATTAAAAAATATTTTAATTCATTTCATTCATTTAGCTTTTGACTGAATTACGAGTAAACAATTAGATTAAAAAATAGTCACATCGCGATAATCATTAAGTCACGGTTGTTCGTAAGCTAATTGTCATATACATATCATATTAAAATTCGTAATTTTATGTAGATAATGTAGATATTATATAGATTTTATTTAGATAATTTTATTTAGATAATGCAATTACAGCAGAAATCCTAATGATATAGAAATATATTTTTTAATTAATTAAATACTCCAAAATAAATGGAGATATTCTATAAAAATGTCAGAATGACAGTTTTCATTCTGTACTTCATAAATTTTGCAAAGCTATTAATGTATTAGTTAATTGTAAATAGTTGATAATGATCCATTATTGATGAATAATTATAATAATCGGATCAATAAAGGAAGAAGTTCTATTTTGATATATTGCTAATCTCTTTTAGCATTTTCAGAAACCACAATTCGATGAAACAATTGAATTTGTAAGAATTGAATATTCACAATTGAATTGTAATTTTCTGTAGATGACAACAGAGGTTAACGAAATATCAAAATAAAATGTCATTAGTTTGGCCCAGCTCTAATACTTTTGTTGCAGTTAATTTGTAAATAATTAAAGTTAGGAAGTTAGCAACGAGACAAATGAATTTGCTAAATATCATCATTTAAAAAACAAAACATCCATGCTAAAAAACGTAAAATGTAAAACAATTAGAGTTGATAATAAAGTAATGTTAGTATAATTTGTATTTAAAGAGATTATATCAATTTGATTATTATTTAAATTTAACTCAATTATAAACAATTAATTAAATAACAATTAAAAACCGTTTTCAAAAGTGTTTTTAATACAAACAGATATGAAAGAGTAAAGCTGTGGCATAACATTGGATTGCATATCTTTTATTATATGTTCTTTATTGTTAATTAATGCTAAACAAGAAGAACGCAATGCGAAAATAGTGCTATCAGAAATTTGGAGCAAATACTAATGAGAAAAATTTGTAAAATAACATTACACATATTTTAAACAAAAAATAGTCGCTACTTACATATAAGGTATGTGGCCATTAATATATAGTGAAGAATTTGCTTCAAAGGTGGTATTGTAAAACTTCCTAAACATTACCATTTTTATAAAATTTCAGCAAAATATTAAGCAAAACTTCTATCAGTAACATACAAGCCCGTTTTTACAGAAATGATCGAAATTTGTATAATAGAATATTGTAATAAATAGAATTATTATAGAATTATTATAGAATAAAATAATATAATAATATTTTATATTATTATATTACAATATTATAATTTTATACTATTGTAATATTTAAATATAATGCTTCTTATTTATTGGTCAATTCATAAAAATGACTGTTATTTTATATTTCAATTTTTTATTTTGACTTGATATAAATTATATAAAATATTGCAACAAATATTTATTATTTATAATTATTTATTATCTAATTATTAAATTGTGATTTATTGATTTAGCTTTATTATTTTTTAAATACGTAGGTGCAGTAAGCTGATTTGATTTTTATACATTCATTAGAGAATCTAATTAATTGTTTTGGTGCTCCTTCACGAAAATACTTTTTAGGAAATTGTTTACAAGCTAAAGAATATAAAAACACAATGAGAAAAAGTGTAAATATAAAGCTTTGTTCAAGCTAGTAAACATAATTCACACATTTTCTTTGTATACATAACAGAACAGTGATATACACAATATAAGCATAGAATTTTGAAAACATTAAACAAATGAAATTTGAATTTTTAAAATTCATTATTTCATTTATATATACGTTAAAAGAAAGAAAGTTGCTGAAGAAAGAATATATCTACGTAGATATTTACAGAGATTTACGATGATTTACGTTGTAAAAGATATATATGTTCTGAAGATTAAATCACTAATTACTGATTATTTGCTAATTATTCACTAATTGCTGATTATTCATTCTAATAAACATACACTTAAAGAACAATATTAAATCACCCCCTATGCCTATATATTGATCGACCATAATTGGTATCTGATGAGTACCGCAAGCAATCAATCCATGCCTTTTAAAACAAACAATAAGAACGATGGAACGGCCTGCCACTTGTGTCGTTTGCTTTGAACCTTTCGACTTAATGGTTCTGGTTATCTTAGGAAGCACGGCCCTATCTCCCTGCGGTGCTTAGGATCAGGGAGGATGCCGGCTACCTCTCATCATATACTTGACCTTACTAATAATGGATCGGTTCATTCAGATCTCACAGAAGACGCGACACCATTGAATCGTCTCGGTTTATCCATTATTGGCATGCTAAAATTAAAACACGTCAAAATTGTAAGGCGAATTCCGAAGGGTGCTAGATTTCTCGTAACCCAGTAGTACGCCGGCTTACTCACGGACTGTGTTGAAATCGGTAATGTGATGGATTGACAGAGATTATTCGCTTTTCCACGTTTGGTAATGAATACGACCGACGCATCTGACCAGTCCCTCACGTCTGCCATCAAAGATTGTCTTGTCCACTTCCCCAAAATGTTTTTGTAATTCATCACGGGCACTGCGCATTCCCATGAAACAGATGATGGGAAATCCCGAAATCCTTTAAGGTTAGGCTGCCGAGTTTCAGCGAAATTGGCTGACGGATATATTCGTGGTGCTGTTAGACTACTTTCGTCAGAGAAATCGTTTGCTACAAACAAAGAAGAAACTCTTGCCGCGCTCCAAGCCTTACACCCATCCGCGAACGAAAAAGTTCCCATTCCTCCATCGTCTGATTAAGATGATCGCCCTAATCCATGTATAATTTCCGAACGTCGGAGCGCAATCGATTCCTTTCCAAGCGGCTCTGATCACGGATTAAACGGACTTCGTCCCAAACATTTAAAAAATCTGGTTTCCTTCGCAGCCGGTGAAGGCGGCCACATTCTTCTCAATGCACTAGCATTGACATTGGACAAATAGTTGGTGGTAGGTTATCCCCTGAAGTTATCCATTTCCTATTCTCGGCATCCTTATGTGCACTGGAGTAAAAGGGAGGTGGGGTTCGTCCCATTGCGATCGGCACGACCATTCGACGCGTTGCCGCGAAGGTACTCTCCAGACGAGTGGCAAACAAGGTCAATGGTCATATTCGTCCAGTTTAATTAGGTTGCTGCACTCCTTGTGGTGCGGAAACCATAGTTCATTCCTTAAGAATGCTAATTGAAAACATTTCGGTGCTTTTTGCTATGGTAAAATGCGACTTCAAAAATTCTTTAAACACTGTCAGCCGCTTAGCCTTACTCGATGCCGTGAAGAATCATGCCCTGAAGCATTGCCATACTTTTACATGGCTTACGGATCTAAAACGTTTCTCGTGTATGAAGACCAAATTATATGGTCAGAGTCAGGATTGCAACAAGGAGACCCCCTCAGGCCCATAGGTTTTGCTCTAGCCGTCAACCCACTAGTCCACTCACTTAAGGCGCACTTTAACGCCTGGTATTGGGATGTCGCAACCATCGGTGGTAACCCATTTAAAACGTTGTCTGATCTAACTCAAATAGTTAATGACTCTTTGAAACTTGGTCTCTACTTGAATCCGCGAAAGTGCCAATTGTTGCTAATTAATGTCCATGATGAGGAACAACGTCAGATGATTGCGAACGATTTCAATTTATTTGCCCAGGTATATATCTTATTTCTATCGACAAGCTGTCGTTTAGGAAGCTGCGTTTTAGCAGCTAATTGTGTAGAGGAAGTAAAAATGATCTTGCCACAATTGGAGTTTCTAGGTCAGCGTTCATTTTAGCTTATTGTCCACGAAGAATTGTTCCTATTCAAAAACTGCTTATATATGCCCAAGCTCCTTTACAAACTACGCCCAGTTTCATATTTCGAACACCCTGATGAGTATAAAAGCTGGAATCAATGCTGAAGAGATATCTTGCACATATTCTTAACTGCCACTTAATAGAGAAAGCATGGTCCTAAGCCGCACTTCCTGTATTATATAGGGGTATCGGGATTCGTAACACAATTGATGTTGCACTAGCCGCCTTGTTATCGTCTTATTGTACTTTCAATGTCAACGTTGAGTGCCTTTTGGGATTGAGTTCCCAACCACTATGCCGGCACTATTGTATTGGACTACAGGAATGACTATCCAAAACAGGGAAAATCTTAGCACCTGAAAATGATACCAAGCGGGCCGTCTAGGATTTACTCCTCATCAGACAAATACACAGTAGAATATCTTCAAGTTTGCAGTATGAGGCCTCCAAGGCGCGATCGATCGCTGTCTCAACACATGAGTTAGGTTTTTGGCTCAATGCGCTACCAATTTCGGCCCTGGGAACCCGGTTAGAGGACGAGGCGGTGAGAATTGCCATTTCCCTGAGACTCGTGCTGTCTTGATAACTTCATGCCGGGCCGACATAGATACTTTAATATCACGCTTTTACCCATCACGGAAGCAGCATTGACGACCCTCCTCCGCTCATGGTATCCATTATGCATGCTGCATTTCCAAGCTGGACGGCTACGCTGATCCGTTCATACAGGAAAGCACGGGCTCGGGGTTAAGAAGTTAAAAATAGAGGATATGAAAATATCCTTAATTTAAACGAATTTCTATAACTTAGAATTATTATGAACAGATAAAAATATAATAAATCATGTATGAAAAAGTTAGAGGTCGATAAAACACTTCAATGTTATTGTAAGACGTTAATCTTATAAAATTAATATTAATGCATCTTCGTATTTATTTAAAGCAAATTTCACAATAATTGAAGACAACTCTTTACAATCAAAAAATTAAATTAAGTAAATTTTAATTTAGAGTTGTATTTGAAACTCATGTTAACAACTTACATTGATTTAGGACGCATTTGTATATTCTCCAAAGTTGAAATTACTGGTGCAGAGTATCTAAATTAACTTTATTTATACATCTTTCATTGCGATTGTTTATATTCGAAGATAATTATAAAAACGGTTTTTTAAACTAAATAAATATTTGCCTGTGAGATATAAAATAAAAAAGGTGAGGAAAACAAAATATATATTCATTGTATATAAAGATCACTCAAAAAAGCAATCAAATTCGGCAGCTATCAATTATTCATCTGTCATATATAAAAAAGTATATATATATTATATATAAGGTATATACATTTTTATATACTGTATTGAATAAGGTATATTATATATAAGGTATATACATTTTTATATACTGTATTGAATATGGTATATTATATATAAGGTATATACATTTTTATATACTGTATTGAATAAGGTATATTATATATAAGGTATATACATTTTTATATACTGTATCGAATAAGGTATTCAATTTTTGATTTACGATATGCTAAATATGTCGTCAGTATAAAATGCAATCGAGAATGAGAGACAAGTGGAGTCGAAAAATGAACAATAAACTTGAATTTAAGCATAAAATTTTTTTAAAAATTTAATAAATGATTAATTTCAACTTCGTTACTACTTACAATTCAATTAAGGCGTCAGTTTCACTGATTAAATCGTAAATCCATCTAAACATTAAAATTATTATTTTAAACAGTAATTAAAAAAAAATTTTTTCCCAAAAAACTTTTTTATGAAAAAAGTATGGTATGATCATTCAAAATACGATTTAATTACAATAATAGATATAGAACTTCGAACACATTCACAATGACAAGAAGTTGCGTCCCATGCTAACAAGTGTTGTTCTTATAATGATACGTAAGCTTCATGTAAAGTTTGTAAATGGCATAAGGTAAGCAACAAGCTTTGCTCCAATTGTTCTATGAGAAACTGTCTAGATCTATTACATCTTGCGAATTAACTTAAATATGTGATTCAAAGTTACCATAAGCAGTTTGAAAAACTAGCTGAAATGGTAATAGGATAAAATTCAATAAGTCAAGTGTAATGCATAGGTGGTATGCGAATTTTCTACTTTAATTGATAAATCGCTGTATAATATATTTATGTATCAGGAAAATTTTAGACATGACTTGGGTACAATTCAAAAATTTGGAATGATACATTCTTAGTGACAACAATATTAGCACAGATATGTAATATTCAGAGTTAGAGTTAATAAATGTAGTTTAGGATAGGAAAGACATTCTGAGTGAATATGTTGTCAATGCTGATTACATAGTTATAACAGTGTTAATATAAACGTTGATGAATAGTGTAAATATTTAAAATTGATCGTTAATTTTACTGATTCTAAGGAACATAAAGACCAGGTTCTATTAATTGCCATGTTACAGTTTTAATAGTCACTTTTTATTCGAACGAACATATGTATCTGACTGGTTTAGTGAGACTGACTGATTAATCATGAGATTATTTGGCTTCCTAATAAGGATGGCACTATCAGTATTATCGATCCTACACAAAATTTCGAAATTTATACAATTTATTTGATAGACAGATCGTATAAATTTAATTTTATAAAAATATTGAATTTATATATCAGCATAAAAGAATGATATTTGAGTGAAAGCTTAATTTACAATAGAATATTAAAAGATAAATTATAAATAGACAATAGAGCAAATTAATAATCATAAAGAACAAGTGAAAGCTTTAAATCGGAGAAAAGTCGTGCTGATCAGGATGGTGCTGATCATCTAAGTTGTGCTTATCAGGATGATGCTTGTTCCTGGTTAACAAATGTAAATTGTAAGAATAAAATATGCTAGCTCAACGATGATCAATTCAAACATTTGATTTCAATATAAATTCTATTAAATCTATGCATTAATCAGTTAATATTCTCACGTCATCAAAAAAGTGAAAACGTAATATTAAAATAAAGAAAAAAGCCAGAACCATATGATTTTATAATGAATGAAAATGTTTTATTTAATTATCACTGAAATACATCAACGTTTAGTGTTAAAAGCTATAATGAAGCATTTCTATAAAATGAAGCCAAATGTTTTAGAAATTATAAATAGTTATTTACGATATGCTAAATATGTAGTCAGTATAAAATACAATCGAGAATAAGAGACAAGTATAATCGCTTTAAGAACAACGATTTAGTTTAAAATTCAAATACATACAAATAAACTTTATCTATTAGAATCGTAAAATAATACTTTTACCATATAATTTAAATTAAAAAGAGCATTTGGATATTAATTATTTAGGTAGAAAAATAACAATATTTAAATAGACTCATTAAATATTCTACATCCAATAAATGACAAATTTCAACTTCGTTGCTACTTACAGTTCAAGTGAAGCGTCAGCTTCAATGATTGAATCGAAAAACTTTCTAAATATTAAAATGAGCATTTATATATAAAAATAAAGTATGATCTAAGCATTTTGAATACAATCTGATTACAATAATAAATACAAACACATTTAGATTAACAAAGATATACATATTCACATTAATATATTATATAATATATTCACATTTGGAGTGTTCTTTCAGTAATGGGAAGCAAGCTTAAAGTAAAGTTTGCAAATGCCCAAAGGTAAGCAACAAGCTTTGATCCAATTGTTCTATGAGAAACTGTCTAAGTCTATTACATCTTGGGTACTAACTTACATATGTGATAAAATATGTGATAACTTAAATATATTCTACAAAATCAATAAAATATTTTGTATATATTTATGAATTTAACTAAAAATATAGTGAGATAGAGAAATAATTTTTAACAGAAATACTCCTTAATTACAAATCAATATTAACACATAAAATTATTAATATATTATTAATTGTATCATAATTTGTTAAGCACAAGATATTATTAAACTTGTCTCAGAATAATAAAACTAATATATATATATATGAAAGTAATATAATAGAATAATAAAACTTATATATATGATATATATGATAAAAGTAATATAATAGAATAATAAAACTTATATATTAAAATAACTAAAATATATATTAATCTTATATATTAGACTAATATATGCATGTATTTGCTTTTTCTTTGCAAAAGGTTACATATGAATCAATTGACGTAACGTGTTCAAATAACCAAATAATATATGACAAATAATTATTACTTTATATATAATATTATATTACTTTATATAAAATATTATTTAGATCAAAACAAAATCAGTAAAATTAATTTTATATATTTGCCATATATAATGCCATAGAGTATAATTCTTAAACAGAAAGCAATATAAATGCAAAGAATATTAATATATTATTAATTGTATCATATAAATTTTAAATAACATAATATCTAACTTGTCTCAGAATAAAAAACTATAACAGATTATAAATATTATTGCATATCATTTGCACAGGGAACATGGATAGAGTGATAAAACAGTTTTACTTTGACGTGTGTATTTACGATAATTTAACCTCATCATATTTCTTTGTCAATGTAAATTCAAGTATCATGGGCCATGAAACATATCATGGGCCACACAACATATTATTAAACTTGTCTCAGAATAATAAAACTAAAATATATATTAGTAATATATAATTATTACTTAATATAAAATATTATTTAGATCAAAACAAAATCAGTAAAATTTATTTAATATATTTATGAATTAAACTATAAAAATATAATGCCATAGAATATACTTCGTAAACAGAAATAAATATAAATGCAAAAAAAATATTAATATATTATTAATTGTATCATATTAATTTTAACTTGTCTTAGAATAAAAAACTATAACAGATTATAAATATTATTGCAATTAATGCCATAAAAATCAAATAAATAAATAATTGAATAATTAAATAATTATTCATTTATTAAATGAATAAATCCTCAATTTTGAAGAAACATTTATAAGAAATTTTAGATCAAAACAAATTTTTAATCAAGCAAAAAAGCGCATTAAAAACAAGAATAACAAGCTATAAAATAGATGAATAAGGTATAAAATAATTGTAAGTAAAAATATTACTTTATTAAGTATTTCCAAATACTTACAAATCTTTACAATCCTTAGATATATCTATTGACGTGTTTGATTTGAAACTTGCATCGTGAAACTCTCTAAGTAAAGAATTTTTATTTTTTAATAGTAAATATGTCGTATATATTAAGTTAAAGTGTTCTTTCAATTCACGAATAATTTCGTTGCCTTTGTAAATATAGAACTTCAAAATAATCTTAAACTGCAATTATATATAATATAAAAATAAATATTTGCATTAAATTACAACATTTTACATTTTTTATTTGCTAATTTGCTTAGTAGAAACAATTAAGTGATTTTACAAAATTTGAAAAGGCATCGCCACAAGTACAGAAAAAATTTAATTGTAAAAAATATTAAACACGAATTTTTAATGAAATTCGTTAACAATAGATCGACATGTATTATAAAAATGAGCAGAAAATATGATTTAAAGTTTTTTTAATTGATTGGAACATCTATGAAAAGAAGGACCATTTAATTTTACATAAATTTTCAAGCACATATATTTGCTCTTCATGTTGTTAATCGTTGAATCATAAATGATTCCTACACTGTGCACTTCAATATTTCAATTGCACTAACATGAAGCGATAAAATACAATAGCAATAGGCTACAAATTATCCATAAATTGTACACATACAATTAAATTCATGGATAACTTATAACAATTGACATTGTAGATATCAGTTTAGGCGATGAAAAGTGTGTTGTCGAAGCTATTAAAGAAAATAAGCGAATTCACGGAAAATAACGATAATTCAAAAATTGCAGTGATGAAATTTGAACAATCAATTTAACGATAAACGAAAAATAACTGTTTCAAAGCAAGAATATATGGTTAGTACAGTTTGATGTGCAAATAATATAGAATCAAATCGGATATCTGAATATATGCATTTTATAAATGAATAAATTAAAAATAAAGATAAATAATTATAAATAATTAATAATTATATAAAATTTTATACAATAAGAATTTATATAATGATACAATTTATTATTAAAATTATAAATAAAAGCCAATTTGTATGAATTGACTAATAAATAATATACGATATATTTGAATAAGGAATATATATTCCTAATTAAAGATCTTCTTTCCTTATTCTTTCCTTATTCTTCATGTCGTCCTTATTTTCTTAAGGAGGAAAGAAAGTTATGGAATTTCCTTTACAGAAAAACTAAACAATATTACAGAAGTCAAAATCAAAATTCCTCTAAAAGTCGTGGATTATTTGTGACAACCCTTCATGGTATTAAATAGAGACCATATAACATATGAATCTGCCAGAAAATTCACAGGCATATATCGTATTGCTTGGGGATCTAGCCTGGCAATATGTGTTACGAATTTTATCTTTTTGAAAAAAACACAATCAAAATTGATATAGTAATATCTGAATCAAATCACAACCCCTTCCTTGGGACAAACTTAGTTTTTATTTTGATTTTTATGGATGACATGTTGTATCCCCATTGTTAAAACTGTCACCGTTGAGGGCACTGGAATTCTGATCTAAATTTGATAAAAGCTGCCCTAAATGCTGTTATCATGCTGCAAACGGCGAAAAAGCATGTCCAATTCGAACGTATTTGCAAGTTTGCAAACTGAATTAAAGACAACCTAGCATGGTTCAGGAAATGTCGATACTTTAAAGTTTAAAAGCATCACCATGCTCGCTGTTTTCTTATTTTAATTAGCTAACAACATTTATCTGATCAAGATGCATGTTTTATATTTTTTCAAGAAAGTAGATCGATCCGGTCATCCAAGATATTGTTTATTCCAAAGAACATAAAGTCCCACTTTATTCCGTATATAACCCACCTCACTCACCTTCATCTCAAGATCATCTAACCTTAGTTATGAGCCACTAAAGATCATTCCTCTTACGAAACTATTCTTGTCTCACCATATTTTACCGAACGGTAATCTACTGGATTCAAAATCAGCATTCTTGAGATGGTAGAGTAATGTACAAAATAATTTATTGCTATCTTAAATCATAAACAAACAGATATGAAAGATGAAAACAATACACGATCTAAACAATTTAATTGCTACTACATTTTAATAAAAATAGAAAAAAGCATGTCCAAGAAGAAAGGAAGAACAATCTTTGTGAAATTGTACTGATAGAAATAATTAAAAAAATCAAGGCAAAAATATTTGAATAAAAAATACAGACACAAAAATGAAAATTTAAGCTTCACTGGTACTTACATATAACTAACATTACCATAAATAACCATTAAAGAGTGTGTATCAAAGAACGTATCGTAGAACTTTCTAAATATTAAAAATTGAATAAATTTTAAAACATCGGTAGTGCTTAAATAGACCATTTTAATTTTATTATTTGAATTTTATATATAAAATTAAATATACTACACAACGTAATAACATAGAATCGTTAACAATCATTACAAAAGTAATGATGAATTCAAAATTATAGGTTGCTAACATTATAGCAATATAAACGATTGTATTTTGTAAAGGGTTTTATTCAAAAGTAAATTCTGAGGCATCTAACCATAAAAGTTTTATCAATATAAAATATATTATTATTTAATCTGAATGAATCCATATTATTTTAAGAATGAATACTTCATGTGTAAAAGGCAGTATATTGTTCTGTTTAATGAATTTAATCAATTCCGATTAACCAGGTTAGAGTCTCAAAATATAATGTATGCTGCTAAGTTTCCTTGGAACCTTACAACTAAACGTTGTCAAAAGTCTTCTTTAATTCCTCTTTCAGATTGAAGTTCGCACTTTTTGGGAATTCAAGGTGGAGAAAATGTTGTTGATTTAAGACAGGAATTAAATAACGTCATCTCTCACGATACGCCGTCACTTTGTGACCCGTTAAATGTTGTATTTACGAAAGAAGAACTACATGTGTGCATCAATAAAATGAAAAATAAGAAAGCCGCTTGTCCTGATAAATTATGCATAGAAAAATTCGAGCATCTTTTGATATATTTATAGATTATTGGGTGTCCTTTTCAACTGCTTTCTTAGCAGGCTGCTCTGTTCCTGAATCTAGGAAATACGGTGTTATTAAGGTATTGTATAAACGAAAATATTATGCTAATAACGTTGATTTTTATCATGGTATTACTCTTTTTTACCAAACCTATAAGCTTTTACCTTGGCCATGACTCGTTGCAACATTAAATTTAGCGAATATTTGCTTGGGACGCTAGGCGCCAGTCGATTAAGTATTAAACTGTCGCCTATTATCAATTAAACTCTTCGTGGAGCGGCCCAGGCAACGGATGTTCGACATTCGTCGATCAACGGATAAATAATTGACCTACTTTCATCAGCCGTAGGGACAGTCCTTTCATAAACTATATCAGATCCCTCAGATGACTTAAACGACGGATTGGACAATGGACGAAAAAGCGGAAGAGAATCACCGAGGCCGTGTCCTTGCAGTAGCGACGTTGCATCATCAACGGATATCGGGAACGGGAAATAGTTGAACAAGCAAAATCACTCAGATGACTACAACGGTAGATTGGACAATAGATGAAAAGGCAGGAGATAATCTCGGAGACCTATCTCCTTACAGTAACGATGTTGGATCATCAAAGATATCAGAAACGGAAGATAGCTAAACAAGCCAACTCAGACAATGAAAATGACAAGCAACAAATTTAAAAAATATAAATTAAGTGCGAAGAACAATTATCAACTCACCACTGAACGTAAGAGTTTTCATTGTCGGGTGCCCTGTGACCAAGCAGTTATACATAGACAGCGAAAGAGCCATAAACATCCGAAGGAAACTAGTCATATTGTAAGAACGTGGAATGTCATCTTGATGGTGGGAAACGAACCATAATTAGTTGGGAAATGGTTTGCTTTGGTCAAAAGATAAAGAGTGACTTTTCTTCACTATTCTGGAATTGTGACTAAACTTTTGGATTAAGGTTGAACCTTAAACTATTCAGGAGTTACCAACAGAAAGCGATGGGAGGCGAGTGTTGGGGTACTTACAAGTCCCCGATAGTCGTTCGTAGTAGAAAGGTTTAATCCAGTTAACGCAAAAGTGACGTCTTTGATGCTTTAGTAAAAGAGGGAAATAGGATAACTGTTATGTGTGCGTGTGCTCCCAACATTATCTCGGAATACGCAACCTTCGTGGAAGATCTTCAGGCGTTTTGATAGTTCTTCTGTTATTGATTCCCATGTTCTATTGGATACTTCAATGCTCATGTTGTTTGCAACAGTAGCATTTATAAGGGCGTGTGGGGAGGAACAAACTCTGTGATCTGAATACGAGTGTTGTTGAGTTATTAAACTTCTGTTCTTGTAACAATTTGTGCATAAGCAACAATATGTTTGAACATAACGAGGTTCATTGATGCACATGGCATCAGGATTCTTGAAGTCAAAGATCATTGATCGATTTTGTAATCGTTTCATCTGATCTGCGATGTTATGTTAAGGATACTCATTGAAGAGAGTAGCTGAGCTGTCAACCGATCACTACTTTGTAGTTAGTAAGCTTCAATGGCATGATCGGATGCTAGATAAGCCTGTTAAGCCCAAACGTTGTGTAAAGGCGCGCTGGAAGCGTCTAGCATATGATTTTGTAAAAGAACGTTTTGCTACATCCGGGAGGACTTCTCTCAGTTACCCGAAGAGGTGAAGGGCATTAATCAGGAATGGAAGATGTTCATATCCTCGCTTGGAAAAGCAGCTGTGAAAAGTTGTGCCTCGAAGACATTAGTGCTTGTCGCGGAGGAAATACTTGAACAACTTAGTGGACACACACAGTTAGAGATTTCGTTTAACAAAATAAGCTGTCTTGTACGGAAACATTGTCTGATAAATCAATGGTTACTGTAGACAAGTACCGAAAGGTAAAAAGAGCTTTAGCTCGATACCGAAGCAAAGAAAGCGGTTTGGGAGAAGTTTGGAGAGCACGTAGAACTTGATTATAGGTCGGCTTCGAGGATGTTCCGGAGTACAATCAAGAAACTTCGTGTTGGAAAGCAAAAAAACTCCTCAAACTGTCTATGACAAGAAAAGATCTATGCTGACTGACTTTGAAATACTTGGTTGTTAGTAATAGCATTTTATAAGTCTCATTAATGATGAGGATATCCCTTATCTTACAGAGGTAGAGCTTTTAAAACTTACTGGAGAGTTTATATCTTTGGAATATGTCATTGCTATTGTTAAAAGCTTCATAGCGACAAGTCTTCTGGAGTAGATGATACTCCACCTAAAGATTTAAAGCTCTCGAAGTTGTGTGCATGAAGTAGCTCACACGGATATTCAACGTTGAATTAAAGTCGGGCAAAGTTCCTAGTGAGTGACCAACTGGGATGATCATACGAATCTTTTAGAAAGCTTACAGAATAGTGTGTTCCAATTATCGGGTCATCACTCTTGTTAGCCAAACTGATAATTTATTTGCTAAGATTCTTGAGTTAAGGATACGCCCTATAGTTGAGGAATTTTTGCAAGAGGAACAATGCGGCATTCATCTAGATCATGGAACTACCGATCAGCTCTTTACTCTCTCAATTATCCTCGAACGCTCTTTGAAGTTCGCTCAACTGATCTACATGTGATTTGTTTATTTAGTGAAAGTGTTCGATCCAGTGCCGCGAGAGAGGTTGTGGGAGGTACTAAGAGAGTATGGAGTACCACACTATCTTCAAGTAGCTGTGGCTTCTCTGAATGAACAAAGTATAAACTGTGCCCGTGTTCTAGGTAGGAAGTCTAAATCACTTCTAGTAGGCGTTGGGCTTCGTCAGGGTTGTCCTTTGTCTCCTTTTTGTTCCGTGTTTACATGGACAAAATTACGAGACGGGAGGATTTCATTCTCCTGTTCCTTGTTTACATAGAAGGATTTTAAGTCTTTCGGAATATTGTTCTCGAAGGAGGGGAGAAACACCAGGGAGATGTGCTTCTTACGCAGCAATGCGTTCTTTGTACAGGTATGTCTTTATGAAGCAAGAGTTGTCTTCGGACAAAGCTTTCGGCTTACTACTCAATTTACGTTCCTATCTTAACCTATGGTCTTGAGCTTTGGGTTATGTCCGAAAGGATAAGATCTCGGATACCGGTGACCGAAATGAGGTTCCTTCGCTGTGTGACCGGTCTTAGCCTTAGAGATAAGGTTAAGAATTTAATCATCCGGGATGCATTCAGAGTAAATTCGCTTTTTCTCCACATCTAAGAAAGTCAGTTGAGGTGACTAAAACACGTTCTGAAGATGTCTAGGGATCCACATATGGGAAGATTTTCTAAGCTGGACTCTCTGGAAAAAGACCTCGAGAGAGACCTCGATACTGGTGGAGAGATTAAATCTTGAAACTGGCTGAAAACCGCTTTGGGCTATCTAAAAGAGAACTCTTGGCTGTTGCTTAGAATCGCGATGTCTGGAATAGTTTGGTTCGTGCACTGCCTCCACGATCCGACACCCGGACCAGTGGTTGACAGAAAATATCTTGTGTATTATTATTTGCTTTTTTGTCTAGAAATTGTTATTGAATATTTGCTTCTACATGAATAGTTCGGTTTTCGTACTAACCGCTCAGCTTTAAATGCATTGAATATTGTTAGGAATGAAGTACATAAATCATTTTATGTTAGAAAGCCTTTATATACCATATTCATAGATTTTGTTAAGGTTTTTGACTCTGTTAATCACACATTACTGCTTTTCAAATTACCTCATTATTTTTACATAAATGGTGGATTACTACAGTTAATAAAGAACATCTTAGAACCAAACTACCTTAAAGTTTTTGACGAACTGAAATATTCTGAATATTTCTCATCTACACAGGGTGTCATGCAGGGCGACCATCTGAGTCCCATATAGAAGGTAGAACATTTACCTCGAATAATTTGTAGTGGTAGAAGCTCGGCAACAACGGTTATGTATGCGGACGACCTAGCTATTATGTCTGCAAGTCTGAACGAATCATAACTAGCTTTGGATGAATTTTCTAAATACTTAATGGGCAATTATTTGAAAATATATTTGTACAAATCTAAGTTTGTAAAATTTAGGCGTGGAGGTCAATTAAAGAAAAACGATAAGCTTATTTTAGACTTTTAGCATCTTGAATTTTGCAGGAATATTACATATCTTCGGTTGCAGTTGAATTCTAGATGGTTCTTCACCTCGCATGTGGAGGAAATATTGTTGAAGATTACTATGGCTACCTGTAATGTAAGTAATCTGGGTGCTATGTGGTTGAAATTAAATACTTTCGTGTAATGCTTTTGCCAATTTTGATATACGGTTTAACGGTAATATGGTCGGACTTATCCTCTTCGAACTTTGCTCAAATTGATAACTGTCAGTACAGATTTATTAAGCACATTGTGGGTGTTTCAGTTAAATGTTCCTCTACATCGGTCGCCATATTCTCTCGTATTCCTACGTGCTCCAATTATGTTTGCGCGATATTCAACTTGCCAAAAACTCAAGCGTTTTCGAAAAAAACCCACCGTTTTCTCGGTGGCAGCAGGCATGTTATATTAAGATACCATTACTATGGAGGCTTTCTATTCATGATTATCACGATAAATTTTGCATTATTAATATTCAAATTCATCCAGTCTCCCTTTAATGCAAATGTATATTCTGTGGCGTTCCTTGTGAATCCTTACTGCATGTTTTTTCTTGCCCACATTTGTCTAAATTATGATTAGCTGAGATTGACAAACTACGCAGTTCCTGATAAACCGCACAGCTACGCAAATTCTTATTGAAGTATTAACATGTATATAACTGATGTTAAATAGTTTTTATTGCCTGTTTACGGAATGCAATATTTGTTTGTATTTCAATCCTTACCAAAAGGCTATACGGATAAATAAATTTCTCCATATTATTATTTTATCTAATTTGAACTCAAAGATATTGAGTTGTTAAATTTTAAAAATTTGATAATTACGGATATTTTGTATATTGTATTTTTATATATGTAATAATTTTCACATAAATGAGATAAATACATTAAATTCACGTGTACTTACAACACAGTAACATTAGCCAAGATTTCCAGAACATACTCTGAGACGACTTTAATATTATAAAACTCTCTAAACAGATAAATTATCGTTTGCTTATGAATTGATCAGGATAAGTAAATTAATTGTATGTTATTTTGATATTTTCATTAACAGAAAATATCGAATGAATTTATAAATATAAAAACGAGTCCTGGGAAAATTAAACCAATACATTAATAACCGCTTTGGTAATAAAACACTCTTTGTATTTTATAGTAAACAAATAGCAGTTAAATTCCCAAATCATTAGCATGGAGCTATTCAATTTACAATTGAAATTAAATATCACGATTAAACAATTAATTTCCTGTATTTTTAAATTTAACGAATAATAAACATAAGTGACATCATCTTATACAGTAAACAATCAATGGCATGTTTTACAGTAAACCCATGCAGGTAAGCAAATAAATAGATTTATTCTTAGCAATTGACAAACATATAAACAAAAGCAACGTCAAAAACTATAATATTAGTTTATATCGATTATGCGGCTCTTTCCTACTATTACACAACGAATCGAATAAAATTAAAAACAAATATCATTGGGAACTTTCGTTATTGATTTTTGATCTAATTGCCGATACAAATTGCCGATACAGTCCTGGTCACATGTGATCAGGACTGTAATAAGTCGAAAGCTCAGCAGGAATAAGTTTTCTTTATCTTTCTCGTGTCGGTAATTAAACCAAAAGCTAATAATGAGAGTAACTTTGGACATGAAAGCATACTTTAAATATTATTGGAAAGTTGAATATTTCAATATTAAAGAAAATATTACTTTAATATATAGAAGTATTCAGATTTCCAATAACAGTTAAAGTTTACTTTATTGTTGCCTACAATAAAGTAGGCAACTTTCATCTTCCTCTGCTGGGCTTTCGTCTTTCTCTGCTGGGCTTTCGAATTATTACAGTCCTGATCATATGTGATCAGGACTGGAAGTCCTGATTAGGATTGTACCGGCAACTAGATCAAAAACCGATAATGAAAGTTTCCAATAATATTTGTTTGAAAGCAAAACTGAATGCACATTTAACTGAAAAATGCATAATTTGTGAACACGTTCGTGTGAGTGCAATCCAGAAAAGCTCAAGCAATGTCATAATTCTGGAATTTAAAAGCTTTCTGCAATCCTTGTCATAATATTGGAGCAAGTAGCTTCCACTTGTAGCTTATGGAAAAATCAAACTATAATTTAGTATTGCTGGTGGATGTACGCGAATTAATATAATTGCACATGTTGTTTTTCGATATGGACTTTCAGTCAATAAGGATTCAGTCTCTGTAAATTAATTAACAATTAACAAGTTCCAACTAAAATTAAAACTGTATTCTATAATTTTGCACAAATTCACGAGATATCCGTAGCTAAAAATTCATGATATCGAAGTTTATCATTTATATTGAAGAAGTCATGAATATCATGATATCGAAGTAGTGGATCGACGATTACGTTTCCGTTCTGAACTTTAAAACTCCACATCAGAATATGATTAACTTATTATAAATGCACAGCATTATCATGATGAGTAGTCGAAATCTTATTTAAGCGAATCAATGTATAATTTTTAATAAATAATTATTGGAGCTGGATCAAAGATAAGATTATTTTGATATTTCGCTAACTTCTGTTAGCATCTTCAGAAAATTACAATTTTCTTGAGATTGTAATTTTCTAAAGATGCTAACAGAAGTTAGCGAAATATCAAAATGATTTTCTCTT